>ML416858.1:15253-81250 GCA_005239525.1 Nicotiana knightiana | reverse complement strand
CTTAATTATATATCTCCTTTTTATAAAGACCTATCTCGAGATCTCGCCCCTCTTTATGACAGGATGAAAAAGGATTGTAAAAATCCCTGGACTAATAGTCACACAGATCTTGTTCGAAGAATCAAGAAACGGGTTGAATATTTACCCTGCTTAACGCTTGCCAATCCCAATTGGCAAAAAATTATTGAGACAGATGCGTCTAACATTGGTTATGGAGGAATCTTGAAACAAATCAATCCCCATGACAAAATAGATTACCTGATAAGATTTCATTCAGGAAAATGGACTGAAGCTCAGAAAAAATATGCTACTGTTGCCCATGAAATGCTTACGATTGTTAAATGTGTTTTGAAATTCCAAGACGATCTCTATAATCAAAAATTTCTGATTAAAACAGATGCTCAATCAGTCAAATATATGTTTGACAAAGATTTTAAACATGATGCCTCTAAATTAATGTTCGCCAGATGGCAGGCCCAATTGGCCCCTTTCGATTTTGATATTCATTATAAAAAGGGTAGTGATAATTCCCTTCCTGATTTCTTATCACGTGAATTTATATCTCAATGACAGGATATTCTTATATGCTGAACAATCAAATTCTAGTTACCATTCTAAAGGTTATACCTTTATATAGAGATTTAAAAGAACTAATTCTTGAAAAAATAGTTTCAGACATGTTTTTAGAAAATTATAATTTTGAATTTCTTTATGAAGAAGTACCTAGAGATGATATTCTCAACTATGATATAATCAATTATTTTGAATAATTTGTTCTTTTTCAGAATGGATCCTCCCTGGACGCAAGTCCATGGCAGAGGACGGGGAAGATCTTCCCCTGGACGGTCCTACTCACGAGGATAATCATCTCAACAAGGATCGTCATACGGATCTTCTTCAAACTACCCAGTTATACAAATAGGAAGAAAGAGCTTGGTAAATTCTTTTACTCGAGCAAGGGGCCTGTCGAGACAGTAATACATACTCAAATTGAGCCCATGTGTCTAGCGGTATCTAACTGCTTTAAGACCTTTGCGCCCTTGGTCCTTTAACGGGCTTTGGCGGTCACACGCAGCTTGCTAGACGTAGCCACTAAGGCAAAGCCAATAAGAGCAGTACCAAGATCTGACTGTACCACCATCTCAGAACCAAGCTAGGCAATTATAACATAAATCCCTTTATATTTTGATAAAGTCTGGAACTTTCATGATAAAACTAAGAATTAAAGTTGAAACTATATATATATATATATTTTGGTATTTTTCAAAGATTATATAAAATAAAAATCATAGTAAAATAGTCTGACTACAAAATAAAAGTATTATTTTATAATTTTAGTTTTTTGTGATAAAATAAAGTAAAAACTAATTAAAATAGCGATATTAGACCTAAACTAAATATTAAAACGCTAATATGGGTAAAATTTCGGGGAGGGTCAAAAATTATATGTCTACGATAAAAACACAATAAAACTGGTATGTGACATGCTTTTCAAACAAAAGATAGCACACAATATCAGATATTGCAAATCTTCACAATCATGATATAAGTCAATCGACGTTCATATAAATGTGAGAGCCACCTTATAAGTCTAAGCTATTAATGCATGTTCACAATCCAATACCAATTCTCATTGCACAATTCCATAAATCTGACACTGAGTCCAAATCAATATCAATTTGAGTATCTTACGCTCACAGGGCCTAAAGTAACATATGTAATCACCAGATTCCGGAGGAATAATACCAAATACAAACGCCATTACAACATGCAACCTGATCCACTAATAGTAATAATATTGTTGCGGTATGCAACCCAATCCATATATATTACAGTTGAGGCGTGCAACCCGATCCACATATAGTATTGTTGCAGCATGCAACTCGATCCATATATATTACCATTGTAGCGTGGAAAATTCGGTCCACACATAATATCGTTGCAGTGTGAAACTTGATCCACATATATTGTCGTTGCAGCGTGCAACCCGATCCACAAACACATCAACTATAATAAATATCCTCTCATAATATTTCTGGTGCCACAACTCTCATATTTTCACAATATTCAACATTCCAACACATAAGCACATGCATGAGGCAATATAAGTAAAGGCACCAGTTCATAATAATTGAAATATGG
Source organism: Nicotiana knightiana (assembly GCA_005239525.1). Taxonomy (NCBI): domain Eukaryota; kingdom Viridiplantae; phylum Streptophyta; class Magnoliopsida; order Solanales; family Solanaceae; genus Nicotiana; species Nicotiana knightiana. The sequence continues at coordinate 79,108 of ML416858.1, read as the reverse complement.
ATAAAAGCACATATGCTAAAAGATAGCTATGACTAGTCATGTAATTCAATTCATCTCAATAATTCAGTAAGAAATTTCATCATTCAAAAGTCTTATCATAAAATTTAACATGAATGGAATAAGTTAATTAAAAACTAAATCATACATCGATAAGACAAGTACATCACTACGACTCGATAAATAAGATCAAAATGGCAAAATAATTAGGTATGTCTAATTCAACAAGTCACAACCCTAAATATGCTTTTAAGCCACAAATACGAGTCAACGCAGCCATAGAATCAACAAAACATTAATAATAAGCTCACATAGTCCAAACGAGACATAATCATAAGCCAAACATTTACTGAATACAGTCATAACCTAGACACGCATATACGCTCGTCGCCTCGCATATATGTGGCTCCTAAGTCGAGCAACAAGTAGCAAATAAACCGCCTATGGGAAAAAAAATTCTCTTACAAGGATAAACAAGAGACTTACCTTCACCCTATAAGCTTAAATTAATCAACAACCACCTTTCTGGTCAATCTAACACCAAACTACTCAAATTTAGTCAAACATTACTCAAATGATTCGATACAAGCTTTAGGAATTGATTCCATATTAAAAGGGTTCAATCTTTAACCCAAATACAAAAGTCAATAAAATGTTAACCTCGGGCCCCGGGTCTAAAATATGAAATTGACATGGATATTATTCATCCATAACCCACGATTTCAAATATGTGATTAGATTCTAAAATCAAATCCAAATCGACTTCCGAATTCTCAATTTGCACTCTCTAAAATTATGGACAAAACCCCCAAATTTCTCTTTACAATTCCATGATCTAAGTATAATAATCCATGGGAAAACAAGATACATAATCAAAGCAAGTAGAAATCACTTACCGGCAAATTACTAATGAAAATTTCTCCAAATATCGCCTCTTCCTGTGCTCCAAAACTCGAAACAGTGAAAAATGAGCTAAATTCTCGAATATAATAATGCTTCCAGTAAATTCACATCTGCACTCAAAACCATCGCGATCGCAATACCGCTTCTACGAGCCCATACTTCTATTTTCGAACTTCACTTCACTCGTCGACCTTCGCTTCTGCAATGAACAATCCGCTTCAGACAAGCCCAAGTCAAACTCTGCTTCTGCGCCCTCAATTATGCTTATGTGCCTGACAGATGCACTACATGAGCCACTTATGCAACCTCGCAGCTGCGCAATATGCGCAATGTGCGATACACCAGAACTAGCTGATCCCTATAATCACCAAAATGGTCTGGAATCAATCCGAAATACCCTCGAGCCCTCATCCAATCAAACCAACAAGTCCAAGTACCTTACTCAAACTTGTTCCAAGTCTCCAACCATAAAAAACAACGACAAAAGTAAGAATCAAAGATCAAAATCCTTATCTAAACTCTCAAACATTTCAACTTCGCCGAACGCATCCAAGTAATACTTAGACATTTCGGATCACAATCCAACTTTACACACATGTCCCAGTCAACCAAATGAACCTATCCAAAATCTCGAAACACTAATCAGGATCCGATAACACCAAAGTCAGCTTCCGGTAAAATCTATAAACTATTCAATTTTTCAAATTGCCAACTTTCGACAAATAGAGTCAAAACCTTCTAATAACTTCCAAATTCGGACATACACCCAAGTCCAAAACCACCATATGAACCCATTGCAACCATAAAATCCTGATTCCGGAATCGTCTACTCAAAAGTCAATACTTGATCAACTCCTCCAACTTAAAGCTTCCAAATTGAGAATCACTCTTTTAAATTAATCCCGAACCTCTCGAAAGTCAAAACCAACCATACATGCGAGTCATTATGCATCATATGAAGCTACTCAAGGCCTCAAAAACCCCGAGCAATCAGCTAGAGCTCAAACGACCGATCGAGTCATTACACCAGCACCCTAAGTAATTTTGATGTTCTTAATAACATATGCCAAACCTTTACACAACATATGCTTGTTTTTGTTTACTTGGTTCATTCCGATTATAACATGCACCAAATTTTGTTGGTAGAAGAAAAACAGTAACTGTTTTTAAAATAAAAACTACAAAATACATACATATATATATATATATATATATATAAATGAATAAGAAATATGTATTACTTCTTTATCTACAAAGATTATGTCTGAGCAAAGCAACTCTTTATTTCTCTTGAGATTAGTAGAATCTCACATCCTGCAAACTCTAAGTTTTATCATAATTATTCCATATTATTCAACACTAAAAAAGAGAACGCGCCATATTTTATGAAAAACTTAGCATAGGAAAAAAACATCTTAGTTAAAAAAAATGTCAAAAATTACTCAAAGGCAATGAAGACATCTTCGTGTATTTGCAAGGATGCCATGACAGGCTTGTTACCATCGTTCTAAGAGGATGGTCAATATCATGCCTTGCATTATGTTTGAACTTTTAATTCTCAATCTAAAAGTTTTTAAATTACTGGAACCTTGCTTTTTTTTTTTCTTTTCAATTGGCCGGGTTAAGTAATCAATCTTTTGACCTAATGTGTTGTTGAGAATAATTATTTATGGCATTTAAGATGACACCACATAAATTAACTAAAAGTTCAACCGAAAAATGACAATTGAATTGTTATTATTTATTGTTTCACAAATTTCTAATTATATTAAAATATACCCGATTTAAAGATTGTCTATATTGATGAAAATAAGGAATAAATGAAAATGAGTTATTCAAAGATTATAATTTACATTTTTACTATATTTTCATAAATTTTATTCTGCATACAAATTTTATTCTTGTCCAAGTTTTAAATGAGGAAAGGAAAAAGTATGAAAAAGTGAGACATCATATTCTCATCATAAATGAGCCGGGTCGAACAAGCTCTGACTGGCAACTCTAGTCAATGCCTGAAAATTGCTCCCATTTAAGGAAAGGAACAATCATTATTCAATTACCTTCAGTTTAAACTTTTTCCGGCCCTTCTTTCTTCTTTCACTACATCGAATCGAATATGTGTGTGATTATTTATAGGGTTTATTAATAAGAACATCACTTTCCCCTTTGTGTCCTCTCTTCGATCTGGAAAATGGCGAATTTCTCTCATAAAATGCGACTCTCCTCTACTCTACTGAGGCGTTTACAGCAAAGAGTTACAGCAGTGAATTCAACTTCTTCAAGGAATTTTACCACAACGGAAGGTCACCGTCCCACCATTGTTCACAAACGTAGTCTTGACATTCTTCACGATCCATGGTTTAACAAGGTACAAAATCAAAAGTAAAATTTTCCCTATTCTTTTTTCATGAATTTTATTGAATCTGAATTTACCAGATCCGTCATTGTTTTTTTAAAAAATAAAATAAAATCTGTAGCTCAACAATTTGCATGCATATTCTCATTATTTAGTTTGTAAAATGAGTTCTTGTCTTGCTGAATTCTTTTAGTGGGTTAGTCGATTTGTTTGTTTTTGAAATCTCATGATCTGTAAATTGTTATTATTCATTTTTTAATTAGAATCAATTGTTCAGTTAATACAGTGCCCAAACATCGACCCAAATGTCAATTCTAGAGATGTTAAGAGGATTAGAAGGGGCATACTTTTGCTAAAAATGTACTCTTTTGTTGCACTGTACCATTTTAGCAATACACTCTTAGTTCTGTTTTATTTGTAGAAATACCTTTTACCTCCTTAAAAAAGAAACCAACTAAAGTTTCTTGATGTTTAGGGATGACTTTTGGTTATGGATGCTTCTTATGTTGATGAAAGGAAAAAATCCTTGAATTATCTTCTCAAGGCTATGTATAACTCTGTGCACCAATGCTCAGGCAGGTGGTTATAAATCACCTAGTGTTTTATGCCTCTACGGGGATTTGAACTTGAAACCTCATGGTTCTCCCCCACTTTATTGACCACTAGCCACACCCTTGGTGCTTGCATTATCCTCCTTATTCATTTCCAATGCCATTTTAATTGTGAACTTCCATTATGGCACTTCAAATGCTTGATCCCAATACCCACATTTTTCCTTTTTTTTGTAAGATTGATCCATCTAATAAGATAGATAGAAAGAGTTTCTCTATTTGTTTCCATTTCAAAGAAACTCTTCTCAACTTGTCCATATGCTTTAAGATCGAAGTAAGAGTAGTAAAGGGGGACATGGTGTAAGTGGGAAGAGCATCAACAACACTGTGACTCTTTCCCAACGATAAATATTCTTTGTTCTAGTTTGCCAATTTCTTTCTCCATCTTCTCAAGGTCCTCATTCCAAATAGTGACGTATTTATGCTTTTCACTCAATAGTAGTCCCATATATGTCTTAGGAATAGAACCAATGTTGCACCGTAAGATGCTATGAAGTTGAAGAATATTTACAACCTAACCGACAAAAGAAGAGAACTTTTTGAAAAATTGATGTGTAGTCCAAAGCGGCCTCGAAGACAGCAAGAATTATCCTTTAATAACATAAATGTGATGTTCCTCAGTGTCGCAAAAAATGAAGGTATCATTTGCATAGAAAATACGACATAGTCGCCTTTAAAGGCCAGAGCATCATCTGGAACGCCAGAGATCCAATTTGCTTGCACAAACTTATAAAGCATCTTGCTAGTTTCTTCTATAAAGAAAACTAGATGATGTACCCCTGCGATGCACGGGCCCAATTGTCGCCTTTTATTTTCTTCTTGTTTTTTCCTTTTAATATTTCTTGGTCTATTGCTAATTATACACTTTATACGCCTTTAGGAAAGAAGAAAGAGAATAGGTTTTTTTGTAATAACGTATAGAACCAGGATTACCTGTATTGTTATTTATCTTTTGCATTATGTGCATTTTAATTTTTCTGAAATCGTAGTACTATACCGATCACTTTGTAATACTTGTCGAAGTTTGATACTTTATTATACAATGATTAGATATTAATTCAAGTACAATTTAAATTATTTCTATATAGGGTCTACACTTTTTTATTTTAAAAAAATTTTGCACGACCAAACTTAAAATTAATTATATAAAATAACGATTAAAAAGTCAATTGGATAATAAGCCGTGATGTATTTTTCTCATTTTTTAAAATGAATGATATTAAGTTTTATTCTTTTAATATTTTTAGTTGTGTTAATGTATTATTTCTTTTTATACTAATCAAAATTTGAATAATAAAACATATTAATTTTATTCCCAAATAGTTGATGAATGGGTATTTTCTTGGTTCTTTGAAATAATAATTGTGATTTTTGTTTATTAAGAATTTTTAATAAGAAAATTTGTATTTGTTCTAGTTTAATGACATAATATTAAAAATGAATTAATCTTTCGATCATTCTAAATATTAATTAAATTGACCTTAAATTGAAATATTATAATTTTTTCTAGTTTCATTTGATATGATTGAGATACTATTTAGGGTATAATACAATTTTCATCACAACAATTATTTGTTGAGATTTTTTAAAAGTAACTAATTGTATATTTATGTATTTTGAAATTTATATAATGTTGAATTCTTATTGAATAGAGGAAGTACCCAACTAACTTCGATCATAAAGGGAGAAGTATAATCCTGTATGACGATACTTCTCATACTTCCTAATATATAATGATTTTTAAAAGAAAACAATTCCACAAATTAATTGTCTTAATTTTTACTTCAGATATTCTCAAATCATATTTTAGAGAGGGGATACTTATTATACAATTTGAACAAATTTTAATATTCTATAATTCAAAAAAGGGACTTGAAATTATATTTTGTTCTTAGATATTTTTTCCTTATTTTATAAAGTATTCCAATTGAAATTGCAATTTAATGAGAACTTTGTATAAAATGATATCAATTGATAATAACATAAGAACATCTGAATGTAAATCCACATAAATTATCACTAAATCTTCTTTACCTGAAATAGTTAATAAATAAAATAAATGAAATAATGTTTCTTAAGGAGATAATAGAATTGTCATATATAAATGTATATTACCATAGTATTTTTAATCAAGTGAACATTTGAATTATAAAATTACCAAAAAGATAATATTTCTAGTTAAACACACTTATTGAAAAAATAATAATAACCATCAAGTAATGCATTTAATGAAGATAGTGAAGGTTGAATGGAAAATGAAGTCCACCTAAAGAATTTAATAGCTTATGGCCACGTTAGTTTTGTTTTTTCAACCCACAACCAAACTTTTGAGCCTAGTATACAAGCAAACAATGCACTAATATATTTGAAATGACCATTATGCTCTTGGTTGACCTCCTCTTCTCTCTTCTATATAATAGAAAAAAGAGAGAGGTCCTCCTTGTTTTAGTCCTTGTCGTGAAGGGACGAAACTGTGAACATGTACCATTGATAAGAGCACAAAACATTATAGAGGAGATGCAGAACCTGATCCAATTGATCCTTTTGAGACTAAAGCCTCTCTGTCCCAAAAGATTCAACAAGAAGTTCTAGTTTACATGATCGAAGCTTTCTCGATTCCGATTTGCAAATACTAGTGGGCTAGCAAAGAAGCATCCATGATATTTTTTTTTCTGTCACTAACAAAAGCCATTGGAAAAGTATTGACTAAATTAGAGACCATCTTTTTGAGTTCTGAGCCTTTCCACAAGTAGTGTTGATAAAATCTTAGGAAACAACCAATCAAGCTACTGGGTCGAAAGGATATTAGTACTTAAGCACCATTCATCCGGAATGAGAGCAATATAGAGGAGCAAGGGTTCCTCTAAAAAAATTCAGCATTGTGGAAGTGGTTTGAAGCATTCATTAGATACTCTTTGATGGTAGGCTTGTACATCTTAAAGAAACCTTAGTAAAGTTGCCTGGAGCTTTGTTCGGGTCCCTAGGAAGATTATAAAACTGTAATTCCTTGGAAATTGATTTAGAGGTTCCGGAATGATTATTTCGTGTTGTATGGGTATAGCATTCGACATGATCTCCCAAGGTTGTCTTGGTCACCTGCCCCTGTTTGTAGTAGCTGTTATATATAGATAAAAATTCCGGGCTTATAGAAAAAGCCTTATTAAGAATATGGCGGAGTTTACTTTCTCAAAAAAAGTATACAGTGGATTTTATAATAGAAAAATAGATAAACTGGAGTTACCTAGAAAGCCTGTCTGATTTGGCTGATTTTCGACCGGCTTACTAATGAATGAGGTAGGCTACAGGTTTTTGCAAGCCTCTTGTGCTTTATAAAGTAGTTGCACCCTTTTTTTCCTAATATAGTTACATTACTTCTGGGAAGGAAAAAGCAAGAAGAAAGAAAAGAGATAATGGGGAACACTGTTTAACTTGACCACGTATAGACAAAAGTATATCTCTGAAGAAAAGATTTAACTCATCTTTTCTTTTTAGTGGATGGTGTTAGGTCGTTCATCATCTTATTTCATTTTAAACAATTCATCTTCTGGTTTTTAAGTGCTTGAATTGAAGAAATTAACTGGAAAAATTGTGTGTAGAAATTTTGATTACGCAGTCCATCTTCATCAATCATGCTGACAAGTATAGTGTGATAAGTCCATTTCAAAAAATTATACTGACAAGTATTTTCTTGTATTAGACTGTTTCATATTGTAAATTCATGTGAACATTGGAAAAGACTGAAGTCAATATTCACAATAATATGTATGAATATTAGGGAACAGCATTCTCATTTACGGAACGTGATCGTCTTCATATTCGTGGCCTACTGCCTCCAAACGTGATGTCTTTTGAACAACAAACTGCACGGTTCAGTAAGTCTCTATCCACAATTTAAATGCAATCATATTTGGGCTTCTTTAAAGTCAAAATCTATGAAACTTTAGCATCTGAGTGTTATTATGGGTAACTCCTGCAGCCTCTGAGTGTTTTTTTTTGTTGAGTTTGAGAAGTAATCTGCAGTGTTTTTTTTGCAAATTGGAGATTTTAGGATCATATGGATTATAACAGTGGATCTTTCCATCCTTTTTTTTGTTATATGCTTAATAGTTCCTGCAATAGTTCTTCTTCAGTTTCTCACTTTTATTAGCGGCATATACTTTCTCTTCTCGATTCCAGGTAATGGATCCATTAATAGAGCTTTGTTAAAATTTGAATCATTAAATCTTCCAATCCATTCACAAAACTTGAATCATTAAAGCAACAGATTCAGAGTTTTAATTATGTAGGAATTTTACCCCAAGAGGTATGTTGGTGTTCTTTGAGTTTAATTACTTGTCAACTTTGAACCTTTTTCTGCATTTAACAGTGGCCGACTTGAAGAGGCTTGAAGTGCAAGCTAGAGATGGTCCATCTGACCCGTATGTTTTGGCCAAGTGGCGGATACTTAATCGTTTGCATGATAGAAATGAGACTTTGTACTACAAGGTGAGTGATTGAACTTATCTTTTTATAACATTGCATTGTCTTGTATTGCTCTATGAATTCTAGTTGGTGGGATTAGAATAAGTGATCCTGACATAAAATCGTGCATAATATAATGTTTGGTTGGAAAAATAACCACACATAATTAATGCGGCCTTTGGTTGATCATATAAAAAATAATTCTTGCATAACCAATGCAATGCCTGGTTAGCATATTAGAGAATACCCACATTTTTTTGGGTTTCCACCCGGTATCCGGTACCCACATCGGGACTCCCACTAATTTAGATACGCGTCGCCACGTAGTGACCATTAAAGGGGTAAGCGTTTTCTACCAGGATTTTTTCCATTCCCGGGGGTCGATCCCAGGGGCGAGCTAGCTCATTGAGTGCGGTTCGGCCGAACCCAGTCGCTTTGGTCCAATTCATATATTTGTCTTTAAAAATACATTGAATATGTATAAATTATTAATTTAGAACCCAATGACTTAAAAAGACTAGAACCCCGAATCCATAAGCTTCAAATCCTGGCTCCGCCTCTGGTCGAACCCGAGACCTCTAGCTAAAGTTGGAGGGATCCTATCCATCCCACTGCTATCTGTGGTGGTAACTGTTCATAATATGGGAATCTATGTATTATTTTATGCGAGATAAAATATGGAAGAAGAGTATGTATTAGCAATACAAAGATAAATTTATTTAAAGACAAAAATACCCTTTAAATAAGTAATCTTTATATAAAATTTCATGTATTATTTTGGTCATAATAAAAACACACTTCATGTATTATTTATCACTGCATAAAAGTTTCTTCTTATTTTCCTACATGTTTTCCTGCACGAACAATCCCTGCATTATACCCGTAGAACTAGAATGTGAATCGAATGAACCTCATAGTTCTTAGGTTTGCACATTTCGGCATTACATGTCTCATACATTGCGACACTGTGCACCTTACTGTTTAGTAATTACCATTGCAAAACTTGGCCCCTAAAGGAAAAAAGAAGAAGCAAGCTACAAGTTGTTAGTTACATCCTTGCGCTTAACTCAGGAATTCTTGTATTGCAGCTCCATGCCCCTTTTAAGAACCGTCATCTTGAAGGTCTTTTTCTTCTTTTCATCCTGATGCTTTAAAACCCCTAAGCACCTAATACCAAGTAGGATCATTTCCCGTGATATAAGCATCAGAGGTCTCTGATTTTGTTCAGGTGTGACCTCTAATAGGGTTATATAGGATATATCTATTAATAAAAGCCTTTCTTTTCTGTTTGTGTGTTTGTCTGTATAATACAATTATATCTCCCTTGAAAGGAGAATAAATACTATTGTAGCTAGGCTTTGTTCTCTTGAATAGGTAGGCTGAGTACGGTAGGGAAGTTTTGTCTGCTTTATATATATACGCACACTTATATAAAATGTATATTTGATTTGTATGGATACTATTAACATACATTAAACTCACAATCTTTAGTCATTTTTACATGGAACAAACAAAATACTATGCAACTCCGAACTTCTGAAATAGATTAGCAAGTTATGCTTTTTTGATTTTAAGCATTTTTCTTGTGGTGAATAGTCTAAAATATGAGCTGAGTCTTGGAAAGATAACCATGAAAATACGTGTGCGCACACACAGACGGCGCTCTAGCCTTATTAAAGGTGAAAAGAAAAAAAAAGAACTCTCTGAGGTATGTTAGGGTTTTAAGCGCGAACTACAGATTAGTGAAGAAAGACGGATATGTAGAAAAAAATAATTTGTGATTCAAGAATATTAACTATATAAACAACCAGTAATTATATGCATAAAGAAATTGGAAAAATCATAACTAAGTAAACAATGATTTTTTTGCTCCGTTCTTGAAGATGAAGCCCTGGATAATGAGAGGCACACCTTATTGCCACGGTGGATGAAGCAAAGTGTTGCCTAAATGAGACAAAGTGCTCAGCTTGCTACACGTAGCTTCAGGGCTTAAGCGCTTTTCAAGCGAGCCTTTGACAACATTGTCGTGCGTACACAAAGGTGTTAAGTAGTTAGTCATGTATAGTGTCTCACATCGGGAAGTAGAAACCTATTATTATGTAATCACTGTATATAAATAGGGTTGTACAACACTTTAATTAATTAATAATATTTTCTCCCGTGCATTCTCACATGGTATCAGAGCAACTAGTGAGAAATCCCCGCTGTGCAGTTACCAGCGAGTCCAAGACAGTCACTGTGCCTTTTTTCCGGTGACTTTCATGCTGTTCATTATGAAATCCCTTCTCCGGTGGAGTTTTTTATGCAAAATAACACCACCACCAGGTGCGGATTTCTTAGCCGACCAAACCCCAGAAAACCATACTGGCAGAACCCCGTCCACGCGCTCTCACGCGCCTACAGAGCTTCTGACGCCATCGACGCGTCAGACCCACGCGCCGGCGCGTGAACAATGTTCCGACCATCTTTTTGGAAAATTTCTCCAAGACAGTCTTATCTTCTAGTAATTCCGACCATGCCTATATTGTTTTCTTTTTATTCCGAGCACTTTGAGATTTTTCCGGCGTGAACAGCGAGAACAGTAATTCCCAGAAAATTTCTGCTTTTTTCCGGCACAATATTATAGTGGCATTCGTATTAGAAGCCTTTAACTCACAATCCGTTGGATCCAATGCATTGAATCCAATCCAGATGGTTTCTTTACCGGAGTATATTGAGTTCCTTTAGTACAAAGCATTTAAACAGACATCTTCAGCGATAACTTCCGTTGTTCAAACAGATAGTAGCGTGACTTGTGTCTCACAATCTTCAACCTCTGAGTCTTGGGTCATTGATTCAGGTGCATCTGATCATATTTCTCATAACAAATCTCTTTTTACTAGTATTTCGTATTCTCAATCTCCTCCGACAGTCACAATGGCAATGGGTCTCGGACTATGACAATTGCAATAGGTCAAGCAACAGTCAATAAATACAAAGATGTGGTTCTTTAGAGCTTTAAATTTTTTGGTTTGTCATATTCATTTTTCTTTTGGATCTCGTATTGCATACTCTAATCTCAGAAGTCTTGAAAGATATCAAATAGGAAGAAATTACAACAACAACAACAAACTCAGTGTAATCCCACAAGTGGAATCTGGGGAGGACAATGTGTACGCAGACCTTACTCTTACCTTGTGAAAGTAGAGAGGTTGTTTCCGGTAGATCCTCAGCTCAAAAAACATTGAAAATAAAGCAACAAACAATACCAACAACTAGGAAATAGAGTAACAAAAGCGAATGACATAACATGTAATAATTAAAGAACCGAGAATAAGTAAATACAAGAATAGTAGTAGTACTACTGGTAAGACTAGGAGAAACGCACGACTACCTAATGACGAGCGCAAAACACAACACGAAGTTGATGACTTGATGCTCGCTAGCCAAAGATAGTATAATTTATTATCATCTCCATAGGGATTGGATTTAAACAATGTTCGAATAATCTCTAGTTAGTTGCTATTCGGAATGATTAATACTTTGATTGGAATGATTATGAACTAAAATTAACTATTAAAACTAAAGCAATTAACAATTGATTGCGGAGAGACAAGAATAGAGCAAAGCAGAAATAATCAATGGGAGAAATAAGCGTCGTGACATGATAGGTGCAAGATAGTTATGCGGGATCTACCTATAGTTCGATTCACTCTAATGCAGTGTTGTGACGAGCGTGAAGCGAGGAAAAACGACAAACCCCTTTTCGCTTAAAGCGTGAAGCAAGAAGCGAAGTGCTCGCTTTTTTGAAGTGAAACGGAATTTTTAAAAAAAATCTTTAAATAAATACTGCATAGACAACACATGTAACTGTAAGCAAATGTTCTATACTTCAATGTAAAAACTAAAGAGTAGCATCAATGAAAACACAAAATGAGCATCCTATTCTTCTACAAGATTGTCAAATTCTTGTATTCCACTATCATTATTATATTGCTCGTCATCATCGTCTTCTTCAACTAGGGACAAAGTAGCTGCTTCTTTTCCCTTCCTCTGTGAGCTTGAAGTTGAAGTACTTCCCCTCAAACCATAATTCCACTCCCCGATTCCACGTGCCTCTGCAACATCATCCCAAGTGAAATTAGATGTTTCCTCAAATACATCTTCATGATCTTCCGGGACTCCAGTTAGCCTTTCATTAGCATCATCGATGTTGTCCAAACTAATTGGATCAATTATATTGTGAGCGTTGCAATGGCGCCTCAATCTTCTGTTGTACTTAATGAAGACTAGATCGTTAAGCCGCTTCAAGGTTAGTTTATTCCTCGTTTTGGTATGAATCTGCAACTAATAAGTAATTACTAAGATTAGGGAAATTGAGATATAATTTAATTTTCTCAATATACTGAATCTTTCTTCTTAATTCTTACATGTTCAAACACTCTCCAATTCCTTTCACACCCGGATGAGCTACAAGTTAGACTTAGAACTTTAATAGCAAACTTTAGTAATTCTGGAGTGGAATGGCCATGTTTCTTCCACCATTCAACTGTAGAAGTAGAATAAATATTCAAAACAAAATATTTATAAAGAAATAACTTATTAACTATAAAGCAACATTTAAGCACTCGCTCACCTGGTAAGTCTAAAGCCATGTTTTTTCCAAAACGTTTCTCAGCATTCCTATAAGTACTAAATTGCTTTGCTATTTTATCTTGCTCGGATTCTTTAGGTATCAACTTCTCAATACATTCAATGTATCCATTCCACAATTCTGCATCTCCTGTAATCCTCTCTTCATTGTCATAAAACAGTTTCGGGTTCAAAACAAGTCCAGCTGCATGTAAATGGCGATAAAGCTGATCTGTCCACCTTTTATCTTTGATCTCAAAGACTCTTTTATATTTATTTTGATCACTAAACGAATCTCGAAGCGCCTCAGTTTCCCTATCCATTGCTTCGTAAAGGTAACCTATTGGTGGTCTTTTCTCCCCATCCACCAAGAGAAACACTTTAACTAAAGGATCACCAATCTTCAATGCATGAACCACATTATTCCATCCCAGAATGCATTAGAAAGCATGCAGATTCTCTTCCTCGAGCTTCTTTTCCATAGGCACTGTTAACTTTTTCGAATTGCTTTTTTGCTCATACATCCTATCCAAAGTCAAGAAAGCGGTAGCAAATCTTGTCTTTGCAAGTTTCACCAGGCTTCTTTGTTTAGTGAATCTCTTCATTATATTCAATAACAAAGGCCTTTGAACAAGATATGTATGCACTCCAATTGCCCGATTGAAGACTGAGGTCGCTCAGTCTAGCTAAGGTGTTGTTATCTCACAAAGGAAGTATGCCTTAGATATTCTTGAGGAGACAGGAATGACAGGCTTTAGACCTGTTGACACTCCTATGGATCCGAATTCTAAACTTCTACCAGGACAGGGGGAGCCACTTAGCGATCCTGCAAGATATAGACGGCTGATTGGTAAACTAAATTACCTCACATAGACCTGACATTTCCTTTTCAGTGAGTGTGGTAAGTCAGTTTCTGAATTTTCCCTGTGATAGTCATTGTGATGCAGTTGTTCGCATGCTTCGATATATAAAATCAGCTCCAGGTAAAGGATTATTATTTGAAGATCGAGGCCATGAGCAAATTGTTGGGTACTCAGATGCTGACTGGGCAGGATCATCTTGTGATAGACGTAGAAGGATATTGTGTTTTAGTAGGAGGTAATTTGGTGTCTTGGAAGAGCAAGAAATAGAATGTGGTTGCTCGGTCTAGTGCAAAAGCAGAATATCGAGCAATGGCTGTGGCAATTTGTTATCTAGTTTGGATTAAACATTTGGTTAATGAGTTGAAATTTGGTGCGGTCAGCAAGATGGAACGTGTGTGATATCCAAGCTACCCTTCATATTGCATCAAATCCGGTGTTCCATGAGAGAACTAAACACATTGAGATTGACAGTCACTTCGTCAGAGAAGATACTCTCGGGAGATATTGCTACAAAGTTTGTGAAGTCGAATGATCAGCTTGGAGATATTTTCACCAAGTCCCTTACTGGTCCTCGTATTAGTTACACATGTAACAAGCTCGCTACATATGATTTGTATGCACCGGCTTGAGGGGGAGTGTTAGATAGTTATGTACGTAATATGAATTAGTCCTAGTCCCACATAAAATAGGAGTATGATATGTATTGTATAAATTGGGCTCATTGTATTATAATTAAACAGCATATCAATAATAGATTTTTCTCCCGTGCATTCTCACAAACATGAGCTGAAGACTGAAGAAAAAAAAAATTGGGCAGCATTTCTCTGCACAATTTTAAGGACGGAAACGAAAATAAAAAGAAGAAGAAGAAGAGAATGAGAAAAAGAAGAACTGAAGGAAAAAAATAAAAAGTTGGTAGTATTTCGCTGCTATTTTAAGACTGAAACAATGAAAGAAAAATGAGGAGGAGGAAGAAGAAATCACATACTTGGGCTTGAACTTGATGAACTTGAACTTGAAAAGTGCTGAAAATGGGAACCCTAGTCGCTTTTGCTTTGTTGCTTGATGATGTTTTTAAAAAAGACACAACTTTTTTGTTTTTAACGTTGGCAATCACTTTATATACTGAAGCGCTTGCTACTGTTGCTTCTCGCTTCAGTCGCGTTTCAACTCACCTGTTACGCTTCACAACGTAGAAGCGACCCTGTGCCCGCTTCGCTTCGTTTGAAGCGAGAACTTTTCACAACACAGCTCTAATATTCTAATGATTTTCACGAATTCACTCGATGATTAGTTCAATCGTATAGCCAAGACTCCTCTCTCGATTAAACCTGAACTCTATGAGGTGAACTAATATAAAGCACTGAAGGTATGCAAGAATACGTTAATGACTAGTCTTTAGGAAAATATTTCTCGAATATTCTCCTAACTTGATTTAGTTAACAATTCAACATGTTCTTTTGATTACTTAAAAGAATCACTGAATTAACGAAATAATGCAAAGATAATCACCCAAATAATTCCTCTTTTGATCTATGTCTGAGAGATTTAGAAACTGTCAACCACGTGTTTTTGCATTGCCCTGTGGCTTCTGACCTTGGAATATGTTCCTTTGCATTTTCGGCATGATTTGGGTCATGCCACAGAATATGAAAGAGGCACACTTGAGCCGGAGTTTATGGAGAGTTGACAAGACCATCAAAAAAATCTGGTTGATGATCCCTGGTGCTATTTTTTGGTGTTTATGGAATGAAAGGAATAGAAGATGTTTTGATGGAATCTCAACTCCAAATCACACTCTTAAAGCTATTTGCCTACTCAATCTTTTTTGTTGGACTAAATTAGCTTTTGTAACTAGCACCGACCAATTTTTGGATTTTGTTAGCTCCCTGGTCTTAGATTGACAGTGTAAAGGGAGCTACAATTTTTATTTTTTTCTGCATTTCATTACTTTTGTAACCTGCATCTCCTTGATGCCTTTTGCTAATGAAACACCTTATTTCATCAAAAATAATAATTTGGTGAACAAATTGCGATCTATTCAAAGCTCCATAAAAAAATTCATGCAAAATAACTAGAGTTAAAATCCACAAATATCAATCAAAATACCATATCCGTCATCCCTAAAGTAAACTACTCCATATTCATGGAGAAAGTCATCACAAATAAAATTAAATAATAAAAAAGCATGAATTCAATACGAACTCGTGGTTGAGTTGAGGAAAGAATGATGAATCGTTGTGCCTTAGAGTCTTCAATGCT
The DNA here is from genome assembly GCA_005239525.1 of Nicotiana knightiana. Taxonomy (NCBI): domain Eukaryota; kingdom Viridiplantae; phylum Streptophyta; class Magnoliopsida; order Solanales; family Solanaceae; genus Nicotiana; species Nicotiana knightiana. Next base: position 63,044 of record ML416858.1, on the reverse strand, counting down.
CTCCCAATCTTCCGTAGGTCAAAAGTCCCTTAAAAATGTGTTTTTGGTGTATTTATACCATGTAGAAGCGGGTCCGTACGAAACTATCCTTTCCAAACCGAAGTAGGAAAACACTTTGACGAAATTACACAGGCACGGCGCAGGGCGCGACGCCCCGTGCACCGTGCTAGTGGAGGAGATATTCAGAGGCTCATTTCTGACAGGCCTGCTCCAATTGCACTGCCGCGCGGCACTTCGCGGAGCCCCATGCGGTAGTGCAATTTTCTCATAATAAATTCTTCTTTCACTTTTTGTATATCCAGACTTAGTCCTTGACCCCCCCGAACACGATCCCGGTTCAATTCCTTGGGCTTTTACTCAGACTTCAAAGCTCCACATTGTTCGATTTAGCTCCAAATTATCTTTTTAACTCGGAATCATTTCCTTCAAAGCATAAGCACATAATAAGTGCAAATCACCATCATTTAAGCTCAAACACAAGTAAAGTGCAGTGATTAGAGTGGTAAAATACGGGTTCCTGGCCTACCATCACCTGACAACCTTCAACCTTAATTCTCGACTTCCACACCTTCCTATCAAGAATCATGTCCTCGGTAAGCTGAAGCAATGACATGTCCTGCCAAATAGGAAGAAATTACTTGAAATAAATAAATCAGGAAAAAGTTACATTTATTAGAAGTTTTGAGTATTTTATTATCGTGTTAATATTAGTATTCTTTGGACATCATGTACAACTATTTGTAAGGGGGAGATCTTGAGTTCGAAGCTAAACAAGAGCAACATTTAGTTAATTTATATTGTTTCGTTACCAAATAGTTGCATGTGAGGAACTATCAGTTAGAATGTTTTTCCTGACTGTGGCAGGTTTTAATTGAGAATATTGAGGAATATGCACCCATAGTTTATACTCCTACAGTGGGTCTTGTTTGCCAGAAGTACAGTGGATTGTTCAGACGTCCGAGGGGCATGTACTTCAGTGCTGCAGATCGTGGGGAGATGATGTCAATGGTTTACAACTGGCCAGCTGATCAGGTTTGTGTATATGTGAACTCGCTCAATCTACGACAAGGTTTCTTTGTTAGGGAGACATTTGCATGTTGTTGTCTTTCCTACTGAATTAATGTGTCACTGATTAGTTACCTCTTTTTACCAATTATTTGTACTTCAATATCTTCCTTTGATACACAAAGATTCTTATTGTTTTGAACTGTTGACTAAAAAGGGCTGAATAAGAAACTGTAGAGTAATTCCTTATCCAAAAAAAGTAGGTAACTGTAGAGTAATTGCGCCAGTGGTCTGCAATTAGTCAGCAGTTCAATAGATTCTTATATAGAAGATTATGTCGAATTGATTAGATCAACAAAGATATGCAGCACCTTAATTTGCTTTTGACATATCAGGTAAACATTTTATGTCAAATAGAAGTTTTTTCGTCTAAACATCCAGCACAAATGTAGAAAAATGAAGATCTTGTGGTACCTTACAAGAAAAATGAACATATGTACAGTCACACTGCAATAATATGACTGATCCTTTAAACCCCCCACCACCCCTCAAAAAAGAAAAAAAGAAGAAAAAAAGGGGAGAGAATAAATTCACTAATGTGATAATTGGTCTTGTGAGATGGATAACTCTTTCTTTTGACTTTGATCTTGTTCACTAGAATAAATGATTCTACTGCTTAGCCATAATGTTTTAGTGATAAATTTCTTCATTTTTTTTTTCTTCTGAGCCAGTTATTCTATATATCAACATTCAACAATGAAAGCGTTTTTCATAGCTGGAGTTTCAATGTAGGTTGACATGATTGTTGTTACCGATGGAAGTAGAATATTGGGTCTTGGAGATCTTGGAGTTCAGGGTATTGGTATTGCAATTGGGAAGCTGGATCTGTATGTGGCTGCTGCTGGAATCAACCCCCAAAGAGTATATTCTTGCTCTATGTTGCTTTTTCATATTTCATGATGAATCAGATGGCTTCCATGAAGTAAGCACAAAAATTATAAGACACCAAAATGAAAAGTAAAGTTAAATGAAGAGATGGAAAGAGGAGACAGATAAATTATCTAGTATCTCAAAAGATGTTTACTTTTTGAGAAGTTTGATTTTAACAAAGAATTGATGTAATTGTCAGTGATTTGCAAGCACTTCTAGCGATTGCTTTAAAAAATGACTGAAAAAAAGAGATACCATGTCAAGCACTCTGTAAATTTTCTGTTGTGGTTCTTTTATTCTTTTAAATTAAGGTCTTGTATTAGAGTTTTCTCTAGTTCTAGTGAATAGTTGTAGTTTTGTTGGGTTTCTTATAGTAGAAACTACTTTTTAATTAATCAACTTATCTTCTGTCATTGCTGATATCAGGGTATGAGACATGAGATGTCTGTAATTCTTTATGATTTTTTCCTCTTAATTCTCCTACTGACAAGTTTTTATATTAGACTCTTGTCTTTATCATTCTTTTGAAATATACTGATTCCATCTTCTTCTGCTTCCAATAGGTATTGCCTGTAATGATAGATGTTGGAACTGACAATGAGAAACTTTTGAAAGACCCGTTATGTGAGTACTTATTCTTCATCACAGTTGATTATCATTCGCTACATCATTCATCAAGGATCAAATCACTACAAACCAATTGCTACCCTATATTCTTTAGTATCTGGAAAGTGTCCTGCATATGTGTCTTATGTTTACCTGAATGAATTGATGTATATCAACATAGTCAGTTGTTCTTTGATATCTTAAGTGAAGGCATGATGATACTGCTCATGGAAATGTGTGGTTAAATGGAGTTTTATGTTGCATATACCTGGCATTTTGGGGTACAGTCCATGTGATATATGTGGTGGTACATGATCCATTCAGAATTTGATAAGAGGTACTCTTGACTTTGGCAAGAGGTTTCCAAACCATTGATTGCTGATCATTACAAATGAATAAGCGGATGAGTCAAAAAGGATCTCCAATTTGACAAACTGCTGGAGTAAGCTTTTCAACTTAATATTTGCCTAATCCATGCAATATTGACCCTCTCTCCTAGCTTGATGTTGTTTGTGCCTGGAAAAAAAAATAGAGGAGGATACTGGTTTTTTGAGGAGCAGACGAACTCTAAGTTTCATATGGGTTGGTCTAGAAGATGAACAAAGGACTGTATGGCTCGTTTTTCGCCCATTGGCTTGTACTCTTACTTTTCTGCTGATGCGCATGGCTACTTCCAAGGGGTGTAACACTGATAAATATAAGTTGCACTTGTCGCTTCAGACTCACCTGTCTTAACAAGATTACTGATAATTGTCAGATGAGTGTTTGGCCTGATGCTAAAACATATTTGAGATCATGCAGACATACAATTACCGTCCATAAAGCTGAATAATATAATATAAATACATGTAATGGAGCTCCAGTATATAATGTATTTTAGAACAACTTATAAAAATACAGGTGCATATGAACTTCGGCCAGAAGATGCTTAGCATTTGATCCATATCTACCCCAGCTAAAAATTTTGGTTATTGCGTGATAAGTGCACTTGCTCCTTGATACGTTCTCGTAAGTCCATGTATACATATATGATTTAGTACTTTTTACAACTTCCTCTGTTTCCATACTCTTTTAAGTTTATCTATATGATACTGTAGATAGTTGAAATTTCTTATTGCGACTATTATTTTCCTTGATATTGATGATTTCTATCATAGCATATTGATGATTTCTATCATGCTATGATTGATTACTTCCTCTTAGCATCTTGAGTTTGTTAGGAACATTTTTGATATATTGTTACTCAGTCATACTTTAGCTTGTTACCAGTAATGCCCATAAATTCAGGATATCTCTTTCATTTTCACTGAAATTGAGGATATTCTTTTTCATGCCCACAGATTTGGGATTGCAAGAGCGTCGACTCGATGGAGAGGAGTATCTTGAAGTAATCGATGAATTTATGGAGGCTGTTTATACTCGCTGGCCCCATGTGATTGTGCAGGTACATTCCTCGGTCATTTGAGCTCTCGTCTTCATTCTCGTCACAAATTTCATTTTATGTATGTAATGCCCTTTTAATTCACAGTTTGAAGATTTTCAAAGCAAGTGGGCCTTCAAGCTGTTGCAGCGTTATAGAAACAACTATAGAATGTTTAATGATGATGTCCAGGTAAATAACTTTATCAGTCATTGTAGAAGTATTTTAGTGTTTGGAAAAATAAGATTACACTTGTAAATGAGTGAATAATTAAAAGCTCTTACCTCATTGATTGACATTCTTAGGATTAGGGTATTGTATTGAATGTACCAAAAGTATAAACTGGTAAAAACAACAGTAAGATCAAAGGCTTCTACATGTTTATGCGTCTGCAAACCTTAACGGGAGGAAAAAAAGAAAAAAGTATGTGGATTCACCCCATGGTGTCTCATGTTATTTGAGAGTGTACAAAGGCTACTCAAGAATTGTGATATTGCTTTACATGGCATTACTTCCCCAACCTTTTCTTGTGCTTGGGTGCTAGACTGAGGTGAAACTTCAGTGGTCAAGTCCCTATTGTTGTTGCACCCCTTACTCATACCCTCCTTGTTTGTTGAAATGGAAAAGCATAATACTTGACTGATCCCTTGTGTTGTTGCACCTCTTCAGAGTCGTGAACAGTGAACAGTGAAAAAGCACCAATATTTTTGGGAGCTCTAAGTTTACAGCGCCAATTAAAGCGTGGGTTTTAGCAAAGAAGCGTCAAGGAAAAATGATAGAAATGTAATGCAAGAAAAGGTGACTATATACACAAAGAACATGTAATTGGACAGAAGAACGAAAACACTATAATTAAGCTACATATGTGCGGTTAAAATCATGCCAATCAAGACCAATTTCAATTTTGAATTTGTAGGTCTTTGTTTGCTAGTTTTCTTATACTAAATCTCTAATTTCTTGTTCTTAATTAATAAAACTTTAATCACGTCTTTTTCTTAGCAGCTAGTGAATCACATCATAAACCATATTTATTGTCCACTGCTGGTTGCCAGGTCATGCATTCACCAATAGCATTTCTTCCTAAAGCATAAAACTTCAGACTGCACTACATAAGATAAAAGTGGAATTGGATCTTGGAAATGATCGACTCACATAGATGTTCATCATAAGCCTTTCTTTTTTCCTCCTCCCCTTGTTCTATTAATCAGAAGCATCCAGCAACGCCAGGCCTCGCTCATGCCAGTAAAAAGAGTTAAGCTACTAACCTAAGCTGTTCTGCGGAGCTCAGTAGATGAGCATGACCTAGAACCTTGATGCCTACACTAAATCTCCAACTAAGCCAGGTAAGATGCACGACGTGGGCTTTGGCGAGCGTTACTTAAGAGCACTTTAAGCTAGCCTTTAAGAACACTGGCCTCTTAGCCATACTCTACTTGTTTGTTGAGATGGAAAAGCACAAATCAACTATTTTCAAGAAAGGATAAGCATATCTTTTTATTCTTAGTATCTCCGAATATCTCACTTATCCCTAAAATAGTATACAAGTACATTTCTGGGATAAGGTAAATAATTGTATTAATAATGGAATAATATCCCCTATCTGAGCTGTATGCCAAAAAGTAGAGAACTTACAACATAATATGATTATCTATGAACGACACTTAATGTTCTATACAAACTGAAAGTTCATGGGTGCTTGAGAAAGAAACTAGGAATGAGAGGATATTCCTCAAATGTCCATATAGTCTTTCTTTATTTCTTCAAAGCTCTTCTATTTCACTTTTTCCACAAGACTCACATGAGTGCTAATGGTGCAACATGCTCTTCGACTTCTCTTCCTTCATTTAAATGTTCATTCAGAGAGTGCCTTCTTTACTATGCCCGACATCGCCCATTGCAGTCCCAATCATCTCAAAATCTCACACCACAAGCGAGTTGCCACCTGACATTAGGAGGAAGTTGTCCACATCTTGCATGTAAAACACCAGCTAACGTAGGTAATCCACCTTTTCTTTTTTCAAATTCGTGATGTCATGATTACTCCCATCGCTGCTAACCAAGTAAAAAATCACATCTTTCTTGGTGCCTTGAGATCTAAATTGATAACTGTAGAAAACCTGATTACTCCCCCATCAAGAGTATACGGTAATATGACTTTACTGAGAAGAATTCATCTCGTCCCATTTCCTACCTCCATGAGTCTTAATTAGCGTTTGAGGTAATTTGCTTGTAGTGCAGTTTACTCGGCCTTTGAATTCAACTGCTTCCATGTCTTCAAGGTTCGTCCTAACCTTATGGTCCTTTGAACTACCCTCTCTCGTAACAATGGACCTATGGTACTGTCATCTTCTTCTGGCTTGAGATACTGCAAATGTTCGGGAATGTAAGTCCCAAAGTTTCTTTTACACGACACTTGTGACTCCAAAAGATGAATCCATCTCCTGCTCTGAAAGTTATGTTGTCCGTGAAGTCTTCCCATTATTTCATTATATTCCTCCAAAATCTGCTCCTAAATGGAAGTGTGGATTTTGTAATCCTTCCTCCTTCCCTCCACTATTCGCTATCATCTTCCTTCATAAAGCATACTCCTCAATCCCGAATCTCCATTACCATTTCCTTAATAGGATATTGTTGAAAACCCAGAGATCTTTATCCAAGACCCAGCTCCCTATTTGTTTGGGGACGTAACATCTTCCAACTTTACCAAGTAGAACTACCTATCACTATCCCCATAGAAAATCTTTTTGGAACCGTTCTAAATCACCTGTGATGCTGGCTATGACATGAAATACCTAGGGATGTTCGACAAAGTACTCTTAATTAATACTTTCTTCCTGTTTCATTTTGGTAGCCGCTTCTCCTCTCTCTCAACCACCGGGCACCATGCTTCTTAGACCATTGGAAGAGCCAATAGTAAACCGAGATAAGTAGTTGGAAGAGCTTCAACCCTGCAATTTAGCACTTTTCAGTATTGACCACTTCACCCACCAAAATAATCACGCACTTTCTGAGGTTGATATTGAGGTTTGACACGTCCTGGAACTGCATAAGAACCTAGCTGTATAAGAACCCGTGTCAGATAAATTAGCTGTTTAATGTCTACGTCACAGAAGAGTAAGTGTTGTCCGTGAACAAGAGGCGTGAAACCCTCACTGTAGATTGCCCCCGTTTGCTATAGAGAAGCTCCTCAAGTAACCACCTGTCACAACTCCATCTATCATTCAACTCAATGTTTTATTAGAATGAATAACATGTGGGGCAACAGGTCCGCTTGTGGCCCTGTCTCATGCCCCTCAAGTAGCCAAAAAAACCACAAGGGCTGCTATTCACTAGATCGAGAATCTAGCTGTTGATATGCAGAATCTAATCCACTTTCGCCACCTATCCTTGAATACCATCTTCAATTTTATAAATTCCAGGAACTCCCAGTTCATGTGATCATAGGCTTTCTCAAGATCCAATTTGCAAAAGATTCCCAGTTCTCTGCTTCATTTTCAGGTTAACCAGTTAGTTTGTCACCAAGCTGCGTCTTGGATTTGTCTTCCTTCCCAAGTGCGCACGCACATAGCCAAATTAAAACTTTGGTAAATACTGGACTTAATGTAAGTGTAACAATTAAAAATAAACCTTCATCTTAACTAGTTATATCACCTATATGGATTCTTTACTTCATTGTTTTCTGTTCTTAGCTAAGTCTATATTGATCTCGAGAGGTTTTGGGTTCTTCGAGGGAAATTCCGCTTAGATGATTCTAGGTCTATCTCATTTCCGTTTGGCACCTTCAATCATCAAATGCCGCACTACTGTGGTACCTTGGAGGTCTCTGTCGCATATGGTCAAATCATCTTAGGCTACCTTTTTTTCATTTTCCTGTATGCTACTTGCATGGTGTGATCAGTCCTTAGACTTGTCCAATTGTTCTGTAGCTGTACATCCATATTAAAGCTGGCATCTCTGTGATAATCATCTTATGGTAGAGATCCACGTTCACTCTCATAAAACATGGCCAGTCTCACCATCATGTTTTAGATTTTCCCTTTTACTTTGTTAAGGATCTTTCTATCGCATCATACTCCGATATCTCTCCTCTATTTCAGTCATCCTGTTTAATTCTATTTTACTGAGTTTGAATATTGGATTTTTTTGCATTTACACAAATAAGAAAGTTTACTTCACTTAATGTTAATCTTTCTTTTGGGTGCTTATTTGACCGTACATATGTTTTTTCTTGCTTCTACTTTTACGAAGATGCTTATTCTCTAGAGTGTTCCTCCATACTTCCAGCTTTTGGTGACGTTACATGTAACCGAGATCTCATAAAATCTAGCACTTTTATTTTGCTTTATGAGTCAAGCGATATTGTTGAGAAAAAAATATGTACTTTTGACAGGACGAAAAATAAATTTATATGGATGACATTACAAGCATTCTTAATATGGAGTTCGAATGACTACATAACCTTAGTGCATGTCATCACATGTATGTTATTTTTTTATCAGTAAAATGAGGATTTTATTCACAAAAGACAGCACTAAGATGGTGCTGTAATTTGTACAACTGTGAACTGACCCAAAAGTATAATTCCTTTTAGTAATGTAGGCAACTAATGAATCTAACACTGATACACATATTCCTCTTTTTGCCAAAAAGAAAGCAAAGTATACAACTGAGTTTGATCTTCAAAATAGATTCAGCTTTTCCTTCAGAACACCACTGGTTTCTCTCTCCAATCTCCACAATGTCCACCAATTACAGGCGGATATGGCCTAGTGGCATTCCAGATTCTTCTTTTCTTTTCGGTAAAATACATAAGTTGACCTCTGAACTTTTCCAGAAAAGTCATTTACACGCCTTAACTTTAGGGGCGACTTATCACCCCCTATTCTTGGTTTTGGCATTTCAGGGTGGTATTAATTCCACTTCAAACAAGAATAGGGGATGATAGGTTGCTGTAAAATTAAGGTGTGTAAATGACTTTTCTGAACAAGTTTAAGGGGTAACTTATGTATTTTACCTTCTTTTTTCCTGTGCTTTTTGTACCAGCAACTGAGAGGTTCTCTTTTGGAATTAGGCATGACCTATTTGAGTCACACGTAATGTTAGTTAATAAGGGTTTTTCTTGGTATCACAAAAATCATGTCTTTTTGGATTAATTATTAATGTGACCACTGAAGGAGGTGTACATTGAGTGAGAAACTGGAAGCGTGGTTCCTGTAATTATGGAAAAAGGGATCTAACTAAATTAACCATATGTCGATGTGTCTTCCAATATTGGTACATAAATTTTTCAATGTCTTATAGCTTAAGTTTTGAGTGTCTCATAGTCGGTGTGTGATGTTCATCCATTAACATGTCAAATTCAAAATGGTGAGAGTTGTGTTTGAATGTGAGAAAACACTCTAACTACGGCTGTGTAAGTGAGAGAATTCAATTATTGGCAAAGCCTGTATACGAAGAACTATTTTTTATTTTGCTTCCTGTGCTTGATAACCTTAGTCTGGGACTTAGATAACTACTGGTATTGATCTTTTTTTTACATGTTGCATTATTAGTTTTTTTGGTTTGTGATGGGTGTTTCTTACTCCCAATGAGACATTTTGCTTCCAGTCAACTGATTTGCTCAAATCATTTTTTCTTCTTTCCTCTTAAAAAATAAAGCCGTAATGCATCATTCTTGTATGTCTCTGCTCTTAACTTCACATCAATACATTCCTAACTGGAGTTCATTAAATTCGCTGTGCTCTTCATCGTTTAACCAAGTTTTGTATAACAAACATGGTGCCATTTTGTTTTCAATTCAGGGAACTGCAGGAGTTGCCATAGCTGGCCTTTTGGGAGCTGTAAGAGCACAGGGAAGGCCAATGATTGATTTTCCAAAGATGAAGATTGTGGTGGCAGGTGCTGGAAGGTTAGAGTAGTAAACTGTGCTTTCCTTTAATTACACCCATGTAATTTCTTACTCGAGTCATTAGCATGCCATTATGCAGGAACTGTTTCATGGTTCATATGCTTCATTCTTTCTAGATTGCACAAATGCACAGCTCTTTCTGTGTTCCAACTCAATCCTATCCTTTTGTTCATATATAATTACCTTGCATCATAGAAATAGTGTTTGATTCAATATAGTAAATTTGGTTATTCAGCCTTTGCGTTGTTTGTTGAATGGTTAGTGATGGTAGAAGATGTTCAGGGTGATACATAGGAGGAATAAGGTCTCATGTTGAGTTGAACTATTGTAGCCTTTCATTTTGCATGAGTTACTTGGGGACTGAGAATGGGGGAGAGACAGTTGACGATGTTAAAGAAAATGGGCCATGGACCTGACTCAACTCCAAGAGCTAGCTCATGAAGTGAGGATTGTTCATGATATAAAAAGAGACAATTACTTTTTTTCCTTTACCAATATGGGACGCGAACACCCCTCAGCACACCTAAGGCTGGACATCTACAGTGTAGATAACATAACATGGGGGCCCCCAACATTGTATAAACCAAGAACAAGGATGAGTCTAGGTCTAATACCACATTAAAGAAAATTGACATTGGGCCTAACTCAATCCAAATACCCAGCTCATGTTGTGCGTGCAGTTGCTCTATGGCATGCAGTAAACCGAACACGCAAAAGTACTTGTCTTCCCTTTTGTCCATTTTGAAATTGCATTTAGGTTTTGGGGGGCTTCATGGCCTGTCTTTTTGACATATTATTATGGACTATATCCTCACTTAATATAGCTCTTATTGAATGAAAAGTGTTCTGGTATATAACTGATTTGATATATTGCTATTGTTGTTGTTGTTGATGATGATGATGTTGTGTAATATGGGTCTAAGATGATCTTAAATGAGTGGCAAAGGTCAGTGATGATTTGTTTAGTCGACCCCAACTTGCTTGGATATTGAGGTGTAGTTACTGTATATGACTGATTTGACATCTATAAGTTAGTAACTTCTGAGATTTTACAAACTATAACTTAAAGAACTTGGTATATCAATGAAAAATCGAAGTAACTAATCATATGATATTATACAGGCCTATCTTCATTTACCTTTTTCATGATTTTTCCCTCCAAGATCTATCTTTGCACAACTTCGAGTAGGTTGGGAGAGCTATCTTCCTTTGTGGCTTATTTGTCTTGAGGATGTCCATCTGTACTTACCCTTAAATATTACTAAGTAGTAGTAGTCTGCAGAATACCATTTGCTTGGGACATAATTTTTATCATGCAGAGTGAAATGGAAACATGAGGCTTGATTGGCTTATTTTCCTTATATTTTAAATGTTAAATTTCCATCTATCTGCATCAGAGACTTTTTCGCTATAAAAAATCTGTGTAGCTCAACTTATAGGTCAATACATTGTGTTTATATTTAGTAGGCATAGGAGCCTGTGCATTTTGGTAAAGCTTTTAAGGTTTTCAGTTTTTAAAATCTTTTCATGGTGCAGTGCAGGAATAGGGGTTCTTAATGCTGCTAGAAAGACAATGGCGAGAATGTTAGGGAATACTGAAATTGCTTTTGAAAGTGCAAGGAGCCAGTTCTGGGTGGTAGATGCCAAGGTGAGCTTCTCCTCAGATGTTCCTTTCTGACTCAAAATTTTCTTATAAGCTTCGGTCAAGGAATAAAACATTTTCGTTGTTATATTCCTTCCTTAATTATATGGTGTTCTTGTCTTTTTGTTATTGAATGTTAGCCATGTCCCATTCATAATTATCTTGAAGAAACTTTACTTTTTTTATTACTTTCCTGCTTTCATTATTATTCTTTTTTGAGTAATAGTAGAAATGATAGAAAAGGGTAGCCAAGTGCACTAAGCTCCCGCTATTCGCGGTGTCCGGGGAAGGGCCGGACCACATTGGTCTTATGTACCTTAAGCCTTACCATTTTTGCAAGAGGTTGTTTCCGCAGTTTGAACGCGTGACCTCTTGGTCACTTGGTGACAACTTTATCAGTTGCGTCAAGGTTTCCCTTCGATAGTAGAAATGAACACACTTCGTTGTTCTTAGCGAAGTGCATTTAAGTTTTTTGTTTTTCATATAAAAAAGCACATTGAACTTTTGAAAGATGTCTAACCATTGAAATGGATACAAAGTTAACATACCAATTAATTAGAACTATCTGAAACCCATCAAAAGAATTTATTTTTTTAAAAAAGATTTGCTAGCTCAAGACCAAATATGTTGTTCCACCTACCATACTTGTCTAATCTTGAAAGCAAGTCAAACATCAAGGTTTAGAATGAAAAGCCAGCAGTTTTCGTTCTTATATTTCTTGGGTTATAGAAAAATTAGAGAGTATATAAGATTCTTCATGTGATGGACTAAACCTGATTCTGAAGTACATCTTAGAAGTCATCAGTAAGTTGCTCTAGATTTTATGTATGGTGGAAAGCAAAGACGAGGATGAGAAGAGAACAAATAGGGAGTGGTATAAGGAGGCCAAGAAGGAGGTGAAGTTAGCGGTTACGATTGCGAAGACAAGAACTTGGGGTCAATGGTGGGAGAAGAAGCTGTACAGGCTAGCGAAGGTGAGAGAGGGGAAAGCTCGCGACCTGGACCAAGTGAAGTGCATCAAAGATGAGAAAGGAAAAGTATTGGTGGAAGAGTCACATATTAGACAAAGCTGACATACTTCCAAACTCTTCCATAAACTCTTGAACGAAGAGGGGTACATGAACATTGTGCTGTGTGATTTGGAGCACTTTGAGTGTCACCGAGATGTTGGGTGTTGTAGGCGTATAAAGATTAAAGAGGTTAAGGGAGCTATGCGTAAGATGAACAGGGGAAGAGCAACCGGGTCAGACGAGATTTTGATTGATTTTTGGAAGAGCTCGGGCAGGGCAGGCCTTAGAGCGGCTCACTGGGCTGTTTAATATCATTTTTAGGACATCTAAAATGCCCGAGGAATGGAGGTCGAGTACGATAATTCCGTTGTACAAGAACAAGTGTGATACCCAAAATTGCAACAACACACTATAAAAATTTGGGAGAGGGTGGTGTGAGAATGAGAAGACGAGTGTCTATTTTCGAGAACTAGTTCAGCTTCATGTCGGGGCAATCGATTATCGAAGCCATGTATTAAGGAGATTGGTGGTGTAGTATAGGGTGAGGATGATGGACTTGCATATATTGTTAATTGATCGGGAGAAAGCATACGACCAAATCCTAAGGAAAGTCAAGGTGCTTGGAGGCTAGAAATGTTCCTGTAGGCGATTAAGGACATGTGTGATGGTGCTAAGACTCGGCTCAGGATAGTGGAAGGAGACTCGAGAGACTTCCTAGTCGTACAAGAACTAGGGTGATATCCAGAATTGCAACAACTATAGGGGTATCAAGCTGTTAAGCCACACTATGAAAATTTGGGAGAGAGTGGTGGAGATGAGGGTAAGGAGGAGAGTGTCTATTTTCGAGAATCAGTTCGGCTTTATGCCAGGGCGATCGATTACTGAAGCCATTCATCTTATAAGGAGGTTGGTGGAGTAGTATGGTGAGGAAGTAGGACTTGCATATGATGTTCATGGATCTGGAGAAAGCGTTCGACAAAGTCCCAAGGGAAGTCCTATTGAGGTGCTTAGAGGCTTGAGGTGCTCATGTAGCGTACACTAGGGCGATTAAGGATATGTATGATGGTGCTAAGATCCGATAAGGACAGTGGAAGGAGACTCGGGACACTTCCTAGTCGTGATGGGGTTGCATCAGGATCAACTCTTAGCCCGTTCTTATCCGCCTTGGTGATAGATATATTGACACGATGCATTCAGGGGAAGGTGCCTTGGTTCATTATTTGTAGATGACATAGTGCTTATTGACAAGATGCGAGGCAGAGTTAATGCTAGGCTGGAGGTCTAGAGACAGACCCTGGAGTCCAAAGGCTTCAAGTTGAGCAGGACCAAAACCGAATCCATGGTGTGCAAGTTCAGTGACATAAGTGACAACTCAGGAAGCTGAAGTGGGAGTGAGGCTTGATGACAAGTCATCCTAAGAGAAGAAGTTTCAAGTAACTGGGTCAGTAATCCAAGGTAATGAGGAGATTGATGATGATGATGATGATGATGTGATACACCGTATTGAAGCGGGGTGCATGAAATGAAGGCTTGCATCCGGTGTCTTGTGTGATAAGAGTGTGCCACCAAGATTTAAAAGTAAGTTCTATAGAGTGGTGGTTGGACCGATTATATTATATGGGATGGAGTATGGTCAGTTAAAAATTTTCATGTCCGAAAAATGAAAGTAGCAGAAATGAGGATGCTGAGATGGATGTGGGCATACCAGGAGGAATAGGGCCAGGAACACAGATATTTGGTAAAAGGTAAGGGTGGTTCCCGTGGAGGATAAGATGCGGGAAATGAAGCTGAAATGGTTCGGACATGTGAAGAGGAGATGCACTAACGCCCAGTGAGGAGGTGTGAGATGTTGAATATAGTGGGTCTAAGGAGAGGTAGAGGAAGGCCGAAGAAGTATTGGGGAGAGGTGATTAGGCAGAACATGATGCATCTTCAGTTTATTGATGACATGACCCTTGTTACGAAGTTGTGCTGGTCGAGAATTAGGGTATAAGGTTAGTAGGTAGCAGAGCTTATTCTTGGTCCTTACTGATGGTTTTAGTATTATTCTTATTTTATCTTATTCTTGGATGTCTATCACTATATGTTGTTACTTCTGCTTCGGTTTTGTTACTATCTCGATGTTGTTACTTCTATTTTCATGAGTTTTTCATTACTATATTTCTTTTGCTTTAATGCTACGACTATGCTGGGCTGAGCCGAGGGTCTATCGGAAAAAACTTCTCTATCTGGTAGAGGTAAGGTCTGCGTACACACTACCCTCTCCAGACCCCACTTGTAGGATTACACTGAGTTTTTTGTTGTTGTTGTTGTTGAAGTGTCTGTATTTTACTTCCTGTTTAGAGATAGTGTAGGGAATAGAAGGAAAAAACATAATGAAAACTTTAAGTTGTCGCAAATATCATGAAAATGAAATTAGATGGTTCAAAAGGCTGCAGCAGGGACAGCTTTGTAAGAGCTCGTTTATTCTTCATACTCCTCGTCCCTGAACATAAGTAGAAGAGAAAAAGTTGATTTATGGAACATCAAACAAGCTGAGGAAGTGGGGGCTACGAGCGCTATCTTTGATGTCGACTTCCATTAGGATGCATAGCCGAGCTTCTCCAAATCCTTTTACGTGCTTCCAGAGGAAAAATGAAAATACATTTTGAAACAACAGTAACAAATGGGTTACTTCAGAATCAATCAGGAAAGGTCAATTATACAAGCAACAATAGTACTGGAGTTTCAGAGTAAAACTAAAATAACATTATTCTTGTAACAAAAATTTTATGTTTTTGAAGTATTTGTGTCTTGTCTCAGATCTACCATTTATGCCCTAAAGTCCCAATAACCCGAATTAGAAACTTAAAATTGTATCTTGCCATTTGACACAAAATTTAAGATGGTTTTGATTGTGATTGATAATGAACCCGAAAGTCATGGAGAAAGGATGAGCATTGGTCATTAGGCCGTTTCCTAGTGTCCCACCAAATTCCAGGTCAATCGGAGTCCGTCAACAAAATTCTGGAAAATTAGCATGATCATATTAGAGTATGGGTAGCATGTGTATGAAGTTTATTTCAAGTAGTTGTCAAACCTTGGTCAACTCTTCCAACTTAAAGCTTCCCATTTGAGAATCAACAACAACAACCCAGTAAAATCCCACCAGTGTTCCCAATTGAGAATCATTCTTCCAAAATGATTCCGGAGATCCGAACCTCTCGAACATCGAAATCAACCATACCGGCAAGTCATAATGCACCATATGAAGCTACTCAAAGCCTCAAACCTCTGAACGAAAATGATAAAGCTCAAAAACGACCGGTCGGGTAGTTACAAGTATTGTCACACAACAATGGAGTTGCACCTTCTATTGAAGGAACCACACCAAGCTCAGTTAAGAGCTTTTTCATCCCTACAACTTCTTTAGCAGCTTCACCAGAACCGCTTATACATTTAATTATGTTTATTTCAATTACACTAATATAATGTTGCTTATTTGGTCATAGTTACTTTTCCGTGTATTATGTATACAATATATATATATGCATACATGTACATATACACATATATATATATATATATATATATATATATATATATGTGTGTGTGTGTGTGTGTGTATGTGTGTACACACACATACATACATATATATTTTTTCTTCATTATACGCCTTTCTCTACTAAATCGTGCGTTTTAATTACACTATGCGTTTACCCTAACATAATGTGGTACTTCAGTGCGTCTTTTGCTTTATATATATACTTATAAATTTTTTCTTCATTATACACCTTTCTCTACTAAATCGTGCGTTTTAATTACACTATGCGTTTACCCCAACATACTTTGGTACTTCAGTGCGTCCTTTGCTTTTGACAACATTGTCATGCACATGTTTTGTAAAATTCTAGTATTATATGTTCTCAGTTCACTGTTGCTTAATATTTTGATATAATAGTCTCGTCCATAGTGGTTTTGCTAAAAGGTTCATGCTTAAGTCTTGAAGGAAGGTGGGACATAGGTTCGGCACTTTGTGTAACTCAGGCATCGCTTCAGTCCAGGCATCAAAACGTCAGGCTACTTAAGATGCACCTTATCACCCATGGTCTCTATCTTGAAAGGGAATTTACTAAACGATAAATATAATCGACAAAGTGATATTATTTTAATGAATGAATGAACGAATTTTTACTGATTAGAAATAGAAATTATAAATCTACAATAAGCAAACTAGTCACTTGACCTACATTATTAACTTAAGATTCCATCTTTTTGTCTGAATCAGAAGTCTAAATGGTTTGAACTAGATTACATCATAATTTTACTTAATATATTTAACGTAATTGTATAGATTACATCATTTTTACTGCATATATTTTCAATTCAAAGATCCGTAGAATTGATGCTTGTATTTACTGTTTTTCTCAAATTGTGTATATAATTTCCACTTTTGTCTTCATTTACACCCTCTTTCACTAAAGCTGGTGCTTGAATTACTCTTTTCACTTAAACTATAGCAAATCTTTGGGCTTTTTTATGCTCACCTTTGACAATGCTGATCCTGACTCAAAGCACACAGATATACAGTGAGAGTACAAGCCTATGTACAAGTAATAATCCGGTGGTGGTTTGAGTTTATTGCATAGAAAGGTGGTAAAGAAAGTACAGATTTAGCAAAAGAAGTGGAATTTCAGGCAGAAATTTGACACATTTTGAGTAATTATAGGGTACCATACGTATGAAGTACCAGTCTGGTTTGGCAATAACTATATGGGCAACAAGCAAGGTCGTGAAAAGTGCTGAGGTGCTTCTTGCCTGTGAGCAGTTAATGATTCAGACTGCTGTTGTGCCTTTAATGCTTTTGATGCGGTTCTTTACCTTTCTGTGCTTAGATTCTCAAAAGTAGTCTGATTGAATGCCTACAGTACGTCGATCTATGGTGAATGTTAGTTGGACTTCTTTTTTGCATTTCTATAAATATCTTCGTTGTGGATATGTAATGTTTTAGGTAGGTGTAACTATGACGTTATTATTGATGGGTGTTTAACAATGTATTTAGGGATTAATTACCGAGGCACGTGAAAATATTGATCCTGATGCTCGCCCATTTGCCAGAAAGATCAAAGAGGCTGAACGCCAACAACTAAGAGAAGGTGCAACTCTTGCGGAAGTGGTAATTAGCCTTTATCCTTTCATGAGCGAAAACTGACTTTCTCAATTTTTTAAGACTCAGGGTTTTTTATGGATTGTCTTGTCTTAATACCAACTTGGAATTTTCTTATTTTTCAACTGTTTACTTTGAGTATAGTTAAGTATATATAGATAAAAAGAAAAATTTACATGAGGACTGTTTCATTTATCAGATAAACATTTGACATCTCAAGGAAATGTAGACCGAGGCAAAACAAGATATCACAGTTGTGTTCAAATTCAACTAATTATGTTGGTTGAAGGATAGAAGTTAATTGGACAGATGAGTGAAATAAAATGATATGATGATGGCTAAACTCTGACAAGAGCTAATTCGAGATAAACTTGAACTTTAAATTTACAATTTACTTGAACAACGGTGCTGCGAACATTGGATTTCAATGCAATAAGACTGAGAAAGCACGGGAGAAAATATTCTTCATTAATTAAAGTGTTGTACAACCCTATTTATATACCGTGATTACATAATAATAGGTATCTACTTCCCAATGTGGGACACTATTCATGACTAACTACTTAACAAAGATTAAGATCTTCCATAAGCTAAAAGTGGAAAATCCTTCTATTACAGTAACTGTAGGTAATCATGAAGTGTAGGTACTCATGAGGCTTTGACTTTGAATACCTATTGCCAATCAGCTGATTTGTGAACTCGTATAGCTTGTCTTTTTAGTCGTGAGGATACATGACGGAGTTGAAAAGTGAAAACGTTAGGTAACCTATGGAGGGAGTAGAGATAGAAGCTTATATACCAAGAAATGCATTAATTCATGAGTGAAACATCTCTTATGTTTGGTTCAGGTACACCAGGTGAAGCCGGATGTACTTCTTGGTTTGTCTGCTGTTGGAGGCTTGTTTTCAAAAGAGGTATAAAATGAAGAAATAGATAATTTGGCATTTATTTTAGCTACATAAATATATGTACTTGTTCCTTTTTATTTCGTTGCTGCAACTAGAAGAAAAAACCTTAATTTATATATTTTCATGGAGATTTGCTTTGCTGTTATCTCGCTTATACATGATAATTTCTTGCAGTGCTTGATGCTAGAATGACAGATGGTTCGCACAATGTTCTTTGAATATATAGCTGTGAAATTTAGGGGGGAAATCATACAGATTTCTTCGAATAACGAGATTTTAAGTAAAAAGTACTGCTACAACTCATTGCAAATGAATTGAGGTGTCCGCTTCTTTCATATGAAATTCGAATTTAGAAATTGCAAATTTTCTAGCTTGTAGGATGGGTTTTACTTGTCGAAATTTAAATTTGACAATCTAAATTTGAATGCTTAATTTTTATTCTAATGTCCAATAATTATGAAAAAATCATTCAAAAGAGAAGAAGATAAAGTCATGCTAAATAAATATGTTGATTTAGTTTTTAATTATACACTTTTTACATGAGAAGGTTGCTTTTAAATATACTTTTAAATTGCATCTCCAGATTCCAAAATAGATCTAGTTTTTGGTTTAACTTGATCAGGCAATTTTGCTGGATTCCAGATCTCAGCAATTTATGTGAAAAATTAACATATTGAGTGGGTTTATATTAATTTGATAAATTTGATGTCTAACCTCTTAGTTCATTGTTTTAAAGTGTTTATTGTTATCAAACAATCCCTGTGATTCTGAGGAATAAAGGGGGGATGGCTTGACCATAATTTCTCGAGAAAGAGATAGAATCTCACCAATTGGAAGGAAATGGAGGGGTTTGATCCATTTTTATTCATTTTCTTGGTATGAAGATATCTCTGCCATAAAAGGGAGAGCTCCTAATTCTTATTCTGCGAATCAGAGTGATGTCATTCCCTATCCATCGGAGATAGTATTTTTGTAATGATGAGAGGCTCTCTGTTTCTTAAAGGACCTTTTGAAACTTGAAAAAAGAGAAACTTTCTTGTATTGTCATAAAATGTGAAACCACAATGCTAGTTCCCACCAAGAAATATGTCAATTGTGTAATTGTCTATCAAAATTGAGGCATGGTGATTGGATTTTCATGTCTGCTTCTATAAAGTTCATTGTAGCAGACTTGTGTCTGCATGCTAACATATAAAGAACGGGCCAAGACTGGGTTTAAGGATTCTCATTTTCCATTTCCGAATAATAACTTAATGTTAGCTGATTTAAAAGTTGAACATGGAAATGTTTTTGCTTTACTTGGAGCACTTGTTTTCCTCCCAAATCTTTCTTAGCATTATGGCCACTTAAAGGTGTGAGAACTGGAAACACATCCTTCCCCCTCTTTTTGTGAGCATTAAAGTTGGCTGTTTTGGATTGGCATTTGTGCGCTGGAGAATGGAGAGCTGTTTTAAATGTGACTTGTAAAGGAGAAAGGGTAAAAGAGAATATGAGAGCCCTTTAACTTTGTTTGAATGGTGGCTTTTCTGAGACAACCATGTGACAATACCGTCTGCAGGTTCTTTAAGGTGTTCTGTTTTTATCTTTTTTTTTTTTTGCTTTACTTTCGATTTCTGTATGGCTACTCTATACCGGTTTTGTTTGTTCTTTACTTATCTTGCCCAGGTTTCGGGTTTTAATTATACCTTCACTTCAGATTTAGAAAAAGCAAGTGTACTTCTCACAAAGTGAAGTGGTTTGGTGCATTACTTTGTGTGGGTAAAGTAAAGTTATTTCCCATGATCAATTATGTGGGTAACTGAGCAAAATTGTGTGAATGAGATGCTTTTAAGAGAGAGAGAGAGCATCCTGGGCTATTATTCGGTTTCATTCCATGTCCCTCTTCCTTAGCTGTTTTTTTTTGTGTGGTTATAATGATGATTTGGCATGACAGATTTACTCGGCTATCTTTGTAGGCTTTAATTTCTATTTTGGCACTGCTGGAAGATTTGTGTTTGAAATTTTGGAAATTTCAGGTATTGGAAGCCCTTAGACATTCAACTTCAACTCGGCCTGCAATTTTTCCAATGTCAAACCCAACAAGAAATGGTATATACTAATTGAGAACTTACAAGATTTTGAGGTTGATGGCATTCTCATTCACAACTTTCTTCTTTAATAGCTGAATGCACCCCTGAGGACGCATTTTCTATTGTTGGTGACAACGTTATTTTTGCAAGTGGAAGCCCATTCAAGGATGTGGATCTTGGTATGTCTAGTAACTCATGTATTCTAACACCTGCTATCATTCTTTTGGATTCCTCCATCTTGATAGAGTTTTCATACATTTCTCCTTTTGGTTTTTTAACATTTGGAATACTGGTTTACATGTATGTAAGATATTTATACATAGGTAGCAATAAAAAAGTAGTAGATTTATGTAATCTATAATACTCCCTTCATCCCAATATTCCTGATAAAAATTACCTCTTTTGTCGCATTTTATGTGATTGGTTGGGCAGGTAGTTTAAAAAACAAAGACTTTTGATGTACAAGTTAAATATACGAAGAATACCAAAATTGCTCTTACTACCAACAATTAAATGAGATGTGGTAAGAGTTCCACATAACCCTTCTTTCTCTCTCCTAATAAAAAAGTCGGTTTTTCATCAAGTGGGTTTCCAACATGTCATATCACCAAGGATAAAAAAGTGGTGTTAACTTAGAATAGTTTTCAAGTATAGAAATGTGTCAATCTCTTGGGGAAATACACTAATAAGTGTGAGAAAGTACAGGAGAAAATATATTATTGATTCATTCTAAAGTGTTGTACAATGCCCTATTTATATACAGTGATTACATACTAATAGGTATTTACTTCCCGATGTGGGACACTATACATTACTAGCTATTTAACACTCCCCTCAAGCCAGTGCATATAAATCATATGTACCGAGCTTGTTACAAATGTAAATAATACAAGAAACAGTAAGAGACTTAGAGAAAATATCTGCAAGCTGATCATTCGACTTCACAAACTTTGTAACAATATTTCCTGAGAGTATTTTTTTTGGCGCAATATGAAGAGCAGCTTGATTATCACACACCAGTTCCATCTTGCTGATTTCTCTGAACTTCAACTCTTTGAGTAACTACTTGACCCAAACTAGCTCGCACGATGCCATAGCCATGGCTTGATATTTTGCTTTGGTGCTATATTGAGCAACTACATTCTGTTTCTTGTTCTTCCAAGAGACCAAATTGCCTCCTACTAGAACACAATATTCAGACATAGAACTTCTACGTCTATCAGAAGGTGATCTTGCCCAATCAACATCGTGTACCCAACAATCTGCTCGTGGCCTCGATCCTTGAATAGTAATCCTTTGCCTAGAACTGACTTTATATACCGAAGAATGTGAACAACTGCATCTTACTGACTATCACAGGGAGAATCCATAAACTGACTTACAACACTACAGGAAAGGATCGCTAAGTGGCTCCCCCTGTCCTAGCAGAAGTTTAGAATTCGGATCCATAGGAGTGTTAACAGGTCTACCGCCTGTCATCCCTGTCTCCTCAAGAATGTCTAAGGCATACTTCCGTTGTGAGATTACAATACCTGTGCGACCTCAATACCCAGAAAATACTAAAAGTGATGTTGCTTCAACTTAGTAATACCATCTTGATCATTGGCGGTAATAACAATATCATCAACATAAACTACCAAATAATTACAGAGATTTGAAGTAGAATGTCGATAAAACACAGAATGATCAACTTCACTATGAGTCGTGCCAAACTCCTGAATAATTGTGCTGAACTTCCCAAACCAGGCTCGAGGAGACTGCTTTAGACCATAGAGGGACCGGCGCAATGGACATACAAGTCCACTAGACTTCCATGAGCGACAAAACCAGGTGGTTGCTTCATATAAACCTCATCCTAAAGGTCACTGTGAAGAAAAGCATTCTTATTGTCCAACTAATAGAGAGGCCAATGGCAAACAACAACCATGGATAGAAAAAAGCGAACTGATACTATCTTAGCCACCGGAGAGAAAGTATCACTGTAATTGAGCCCAAATATCTGAGTATACCCTTTGGCAACAAGACTAGCCTTAAGTCGATCAACCTGGCCTCTGGACCAACTTTGACTGTATACAACCAACGACAAGCAATAGTAAATGTAGAACGATGATAAGTCAGGAGTGGTGGAGCTGTAGAAGGTTGAACTGGACTAAAGCTGCAGATGGTGGAGCTGGAACTAGAGCTGCAGGTGGTGGATTTGGATGTGGAGCTGTAGGTGGTGGAGCTGGAGTTATGGAGGAAGATGAATGGGAGATAGTGACTGAATCTCTAAAAGATGGAACTGATAGCACTTCAGTAATATCTAAGTGATCACCTGGACTTGTGGAGTATGACTGAGTTTCAAAGGAGGTAACATCAACAGACATAAGGTACCGCTAAAGGTTAGGTGAATAACATCGACATCCATTTTGTGTACTCGAGTTACCCAGAAATACGGACTTAAGAGCACGAGGAGCTAACTTATCTTTTACTGGAGTAAGGTTATGAACAAAACACATGCTCCCAAAGACACAGGGTGGAAGAGAGAATAAAGGTGAATGGGGAAATAAGACAGCCTGGATAACTGAGTATGGCATACGATTAATATGATGTGAGAACTGCATCCCCTAAAAAACGTAACGGAAGATGAGATTGTATAAGTAGGGTACGAGCAGTTTCAATGAGATGTCTGTTCTTTCTTTCAGCTACCCCATTTTGTAGAGATGTGTACGGACAAGATGTTTGATGAATGATTCCATGAGAGTTCATAAACTGCTGAAATGGGGAACACAAATACTCTCGGGCATTATCACTACGAAATATGCAGATAGAAACCCCGAATTGATTATGAATTTCAGCATGGAAGGTATGAATTTCGAAAATATCCAAGTGCACCCGGAATAATCATCAATGAAACTGACAAAGTAGCGGAATCCCAAGGTAGAACTGACTCGACTAGGACACCAAACATCTGAATGGACTAATGTGAAAGGTGAGTCTGCTCGATTATCAAGACGCCGATGGAAACAGGAGCGAGTATGCTTACCGAGCTGACATGATTCACACTCTAGAGTAAACAAGTGAGATAAACCAGGTACCATTTTCTGAAGTTTGGACAAACTAGGATCTCCCAACCGTTTATGTTATAAATATGGTGAATCAGTAACACGAACAAGTTGTCGAAGGAAGACAACATGTGAGTCCATGTCATTTTTTTTTTTTGGATGACCGAGAAATCCGTCTGGGGCCGCTCATTTGGACCAACCGCAGCCTTCGAAACTCGGTGGATAATGGGCCCGCCCTTCTACCCTTCTCCAGATAAATACCAGGCTTTGCTTTGCGTGGTGTGGGGGCTTGAACCTGTGACCTAAGACACAAATCCACCACCCTTTGCCACTTGAGCTAGGCCCTAGGGGCATGAGTCCATGTAATTTTGCAAGGATAAGGTAATAAAGTCCATTTGATTCACGTCCGGTACCAATAATCCGCCTCGTACTGCGTATAAAAACAAGATCATCAAGAAATTATACAGAGCATTTAAGTGATTTGGCTAAGCGACTAACGACTATGAGATTAAAAGGATTATCGGGAACATAAAGAACTGAATCTAAAGGTAAGGAAGGAAGTGGACTTGCTTGACCTATTCCAGTTGCCACGGTTTGAGATCTGTTAGCCATTGTGACCGTTGGAAGAGATTGAGAACATGATACTAGTGAAAAGAGATTTATTATCAAAAATGTGATCAGATGCACCTAATTAATGACCCAAGCTCGGAGGTTGAAGATTGGCAGACAAGTCATGCTACTACTTGTTTGAACAATAGAAGCTGTCTATGAAGATGTCTGTTTACATGCTTTGTATTGAAGGAACTCAATATAATCTGGTAAAGAAACCATCTGGACTGGATTCAATGCGTAGGATCCAACGGATTGTGAATCAAAGGCTTATGATACGAATGACATTATAATGTTCATGCCGGAAAAAGCAGAAATTTTTCTGGAAGTTACTGTTCAAGTCGGAATAATATAGAAGTGGTCGGAAT
Source organism: Nicotiana knightiana (assembly GCA_005239525.1). Taxonomy (NCBI): domain Eukaryota; kingdom Viridiplantae; phylum Streptophyta; class Magnoliopsida; order Solanales; family Solanaceae; genus Nicotiana; species Nicotiana knightiana. Next base: position 38,379 of record ML416858.1, on the reverse strand, counting down.
TTGATTTTAATTGATAGGGTAGGATCTGAATTGCGAGTAGAACAAATTGTCCCGAAGAAGTTTCTCTAAAAACTGGCCGGAAACAGCCTCATGCGCCGGCGTGGACGTCGGAACTTCGCCGGAGAAATTCTGTCGGCGGCGCGTGAGGACGCGTGGTTACCTATATGCCGAAGATAGTTTTTGATGGTTGGTCGCCGAAAGCTGATATACGTCGTGGTGGTGTGGTTTTTGCACAACACTCGGAGAGACTTTTTTTGCCGGAAAAAGGGTTTCCGGTTGACTGATTTCTCTTCCCGGAGTCGCTGGATTTTATGCACAACGGTAATGTTGTCACGGTTGCTCTGATACCATGTGAGAAAGCATGAGAGAAAATATATTATTGTTTCATTTTAAAGAGTTGTACAATGCCCAATTTGTATACTGTGATTGCATAGTAATAGGTGTCTACTTGCCGATGTGGGATACAATACATTACTAACTAGTTAACAATAAGGAACCAGAATCAGATAAAATGGGATAGTAGTAGCAGTTTTAAGTTATAATACAAAAATTCATGCTACTCTTATTTTTTTGGTTTTCCGCTCGGTCTTTGGTACCCGCATTGGGGCGGGGCTAAATCCGGATTTGCTCCTGGGAAGTCCCACATTGAAGGGAAATCCCTAACAAAGGCGACTCCATACCAGGGCTCGAATCCAAGGCCTCTGGTTAAGAATGAAGGAGTACTTGCCACTGCATCATAATTGTTGTTGTTCATGCTACTCTTTTATTCTTCATGCATATAATTACATGACAACTTCTATCTATTTGTGTGAGATATTTCAAATTTGATTCGATATATCATTCACTAATTAAGGAAACCAACATTTTAAAGTACTTTTAAGTGATATGATCTTAATGCATATAGGGTTGTTTGAAGTCTAAGCATGCTTTTAGGCAAGACTAAATTGGAACATAACCAAGTTTTGTTTATACACGTTGTAGTCGAACATCTTGAGACAGATACTATCCTAACTTTCTTTTGGGTTGAGAGATACGCCTCTATGATTTAACTTGATCTCTATTTTAGAATTTCTCTGTGTTCCTTCTCTCTCTCTGTTTCGTCCTTCTCTGTACCTAATTAAATACTTAACAAGAGAAGCTTTTAGGATAAGGTAAATGTTACAGTCCGACTTTCTGATATTTATTTTTCTGCAATACTTAAAGAATTACATCTTTGTGTAACATTTATAGCATTTCTTCTTGCTTTTGACAAGAGAAAAGTGCTAATAGGATATTCATCAAGCATGTTTAGCCAAAATACTTGGGGGGAAATATATTGTAAAGAAAAGTTTAAAAATTTAATTTTTTTATCAGTAAAAGTTCGGAAAATTTAATTTCGGTTAGGTAAAGCCATACAAGATAAATTGATATGAGATGATAATATAGAGATCTTGTCCTTGGAGTAACAATTTTTATCTGCATGGAATTTTGCAGGAAATGGTCATATTGGACACTGCAACCAAGCAAACAACATGTTCCTTTTTCCTGGGTTAGACTCCAAATCTCTAAAGATGAAGCTAGCTAGTTTAAGCTTTTTCATATTCTCTTTTCTGTTGTTTTTCTTTACCTCCTAACAATGTTTTTCGTACATGCTTCAGAATAGGACTTGGTACTCTTCTGTCTGGATCTAGAATTGTTTCAGATGGCATGTTACAGGCTGCAGCTGAGTGGTACTTTCCTCTTTCGATGCTTTAGTAAAGTTTCAAGTCTACCGATCTATTAGCACATGAGTATGTACTTCTATTTTCTAACTAAGACGTGGATATTGCAGCTTGGCTGCATATATGACAGAGGAGGACGTCCTCAAGGGGGTTATATACCCTTCGATATCCAGGTATATTCTCTAGAAGTTTCTGGGAGCTTCATTTACGGGAGGACAACTCACCGGAAGAAACTACTAGGAGGCAACTTTGGGAACACAAAACAACAATATGAGACTAGTAAAGAAGTTTTTAATTTTAAGTCGAAAAAAATTTAACAGGATAAAACTTCAACTAGAAAGGTTCTATTTATTGTCAGTAATTACGTTTTATTAAATAAAAAATAAAATTAGTGGGACTTATGCCCTCACCTTGGGGCCTGTATTTGTAGGTCTTGCATCTCGCCCATGGTAGACAAAACGTATCATCTCGCGCCCTCTCCCTTTATAACATTGTTGGAACATAAATTTGTGGAATGTTATTTAGAAAAAAATATACATGAAAGAAAAGCACAAATCTGTTCACATGCTGTGTTTGCTGTTAGTATTTCTATTTAAACCATTTCCTACTTTCTAGCTGCAAAACACTCAGTTCTAAACTCATATGTCATGTTTGCTGCCACCTAAAAATAGATAAGGAATGTTAATCTTCTCAGTTTGCTCAGGAGTTGCATTCCAGATATGAGATACAAAACTTTTATGTAATAATCCGAAATATTTTATATACTTATTAATTGTGAGATATATTGGGTTAAACATTAAGCTAGTGAAGGAAATTTATTATAATATACAAGACATTATACTAAATAAGTGGCTAGGGGCTAACTTTTTAACTATGCTTAAATAGTTGACTTTGGCTAATTATTAAATGAGTAGGCCAAGCCCATTCTTGTGTGGCTGCCATGTTTTAGTAACCTAGGGATTAAAAAAAATAAAAAGAAGAAGAAACAATATAGCGTAAAGAAACAGAGCGAAGAAGCAATATTCAGAGATTCTTTAGTGGCGGTGATAAAGAAGCCATCACTATGTGAGCCTTCTCTGGTTTTTTTTTAGGTTAGTCCAACATTATACTTAGAATATAAGTATAAACAATTTGTTCGTGTAATGATGGTTCAATTATGAGTCATGTGATGTTGTTTAATAATTATAAAGATATTTGTAATAATTAGCTAGTGATATGGTAATGATTAAAAAGTGAAGATAGTAATAATATATTGGGTTAAAAGCTAATGCTATGTAGAGTTATTTTGGTGAATTTTCTTGATTATTTATAAGATATAATGATTGCCAATGATTGACACCATGATTGTAATAATAATGATTTAAGTTTTGGGATTTCAGAATGCAATAAATTTGCATTCTAAATGCTTAGTAGCCTCAAGATCATAGGTATGAGTGCCTATATACACATGAACAAGACTCTACTAAACACTGCTCTATGGCTCGAGACTTAAAGTTTATGCTCTGATACCAATTTTTTCTTATCCCAATCTACACCCTAGACGTGATTGGCACCCAGCTAACACAACCTACTTGGCGAACCCCTTTCTCAATTGTTTAACAGTTTCCACAAATACTGGGAGAAAAATTAAGTGCAGGCCTACTAGTATTATTAATAATTAAAGACGAAATAGTTATCAACCAATACCTTAGTCAATTGATAGAAAAACCAACAATCACTCAAATAATAAAACTCTAGCTCAAATCTTACACTAAGACCATGGAGCATCTAATAAAGTTATATGAGTTTAACTGATGGATATGCAAACCCCAAAGAAAAAGAATATAAATAACAAGAACTAGATAAAGTTGAAATGAAAGCCTTCACGAACAATACAGTGGCTCACCTCAGCAATAGGATCCACTCGAACGTGCTCGTCAGCCACTAGCTCTATCTCCTGCAACAGTATCTGTATAGAGATGCAGGTATGGAGTGAGTCATACGTAAATATAACCCAGTAAGTTCCTCGATCCACCACTTTAAATACTTTTGGAGAATAAGTGTTGGAAAATACAAACACACCACAACAAGAACGATATAATACATATGATGATTATACAATAACTCAATATGTATGTGTCAACAGAGTTAATAAAAATTAACCAACAAGAGTATACATGTCTTAACACAGTACACACTAAGGACTTGTCATAACTGTAGTGAAAGAAATTAACCAACACCTTTACGAGTCCACAACCGCACCACAATGCCTCAAATATGTAAAGGAGCATACACAATGCCCATAATATATATCAAGAAGCATAGACAATGCCTCAAATATATATCAAGAAGCATACACAATGCTCAGGTGATGTACAAAGGCATACACAATGCCCCAACATCATGGCTCACAACTGTATCAAACCGTCAAATCCAACTCCATGACTCACAGCCGTATCACACTATCAAACAACTTATAAAATAAGTTGAGTAATTTTTTTTCCATAAAATAATAAACTCCGGCTAGTTGAAGACCACCGATTCTCCCAAGCATACGCTTGTCCCAACACATGGACCAGGCAGGCAAAACATATTTTGAAAACGGGTTTCGGAAAAGCAAGCATTAAAGTGTAAAATCTCACTTACCTCGCTAATTGGAAGTTCTCCAACCTTACAGCGCCTAGAACACCAACCAAAGGGCCTCCAATGGCCTCCATCTATTGAATAACACGTCCTAATTAGTTTAGGTGAATAATTTCATAATCTTAGGACAAATCAAAATCAAAGCCAACCCCGATACCAATTACTAAAAATCTCTACAAAATTATCTAACGCAGAACGTGAATGCCGAAGCAGTGCAACTGCAAAATGCATTTTAATGGCTTAATCCACCCAACCTCACTATAACCATTCTAATCACTGTCAATCAGTGTTGTCAAAGACGAAAAACTCTAAAAAGTGCTCCAGGTCTATCAGGTCTTTAAGCGCAAAGCACAATTAAAGTGTGGGCTTTAGTTAAACAAGGTGCAACAAAGAAAAAAATAAAAGTATATGTGTAATGCAAGAAAAAAGGTGACAATTTCCGTCATAATGATTTCCTAAAAAATTAATAGTATCTTTTAACCAATATTTATTGCATTGTACCACTCTGTTCAAGATAAAACTTACGGGCAATAAGGCGTGGGCCTTAGTGCCTTGCCTACATTAAACCGCAGCCTAAGTGAGGCGAAGCGTATACACTAAGCTTTTGAGCTTCAGGGCTTAAGCGCGCCTTTGACAATACTATTGTCAATCATTGAATTATATTTACTTTATTCCCTCATTATTACAAATTATTGGCTAATCACTAAATTTTAAAAGCAGCAACAGTAGAAATGTGAATTTCTGATGCAAAGTTATTGTATTCTTAAATCCCAAAACTTAAATCATTATTACTACAATCACGGTGCCAATCATTGGCAATCATTACATCTTATAAATAATCAAGAGATTTCACCAAAATAACTCTACATAGCAGTAGCTTTTAACCGAATGTATTATTACTATCTTCACTTTTTAATTATTACCATATTACTAGATAACTATTACAAACATTTTTATAATTATTAAACTCACATGACTCATAATTGAGCCATCATTACACATCTTTTTCAAGAACACATTGTTTATACTTATATTCTAAGTATAATGTTGGACTAATATAAAAAAATACCTGAGAAGGCTCACACAATGATGGCTTCTTTATTGCTGCCGCTAATGAATCTCTGAATAGTTTGCTTCATCGCTCTGTTTCTTTACGCTATATTGTTTCTTCGTTTTTTTTTAATCCTTAGGTTATTAAAACATAGCAGCTATACAAGAATGGGCTTGGCCTACTCCTTATTTAATAATTAGCCAAAGTCAACTATATAAGCATAGTTAAAAAGTTAGCCACTTATTTATTATAATGTCTTATGTAGTATAATAAATTTTCTTCACTAGCTTAATGTTTAACACAATATGTATAAATAAAAATTAATTCTCTAGTCTCACAATTAATAAGTATATAAAATATTTCGGATTACTACATTTTATTTCAGAAACATGCTTATGAATTTCATTTGTTGGAGATTGATAAGAAACTTGTCTCAAGTTGGCACCAGTTCTCAAGATCTGCTAAATTCCCGTAAAACCCTGTTTGATGTCAAGTAAAGACTGTCTTACAAAACTCTAGACTTCCTCAACCTTCTAGATCTAGTTCTCCATCTCTTGAGAATCATTTTACATTTTGAAATGCATCACTAAGATGTCATTGCTCTATATGCTTCAGATTTACATTGTTGCTAAACTTAGTGAATGAACTATTTTCGTCACAGGATACGCGATATAACAAAGGAGGTAGCTGCAGCTGTGGTAAAGGAAGCTATAGAAGAGGATCTAGCAGAAGGATACCGTGAAATGGACAGTCGAGAGTTACGGAAACTTGATGAGGTATTTTTGCTTTATGAACCAGTTATCTTTGGAGATATATAGGAGCTTCCCTAGCCGTGTGTTTGCACCTGGGACTTGTTTTGACTATGTATAATTACCCCAGTTATGAATGAACTAACCAATAATATTTACGCAACTTATTGTATTATTGATGCAATTAGCAAGGGAATCGCCAACCAAAATTATGAACCACTGGAAGCATGTTAAATTGCAAGGGTTTCATAATAAGATGGAATTAAGACAGTATATGAATTGCAAATTTTGTTCTGATGAGATGAGGCATAAGAAGAATGAATGAAAACGAGATTTAGACAATACTGTGGTGCATAAATGCACGTAATTTGGATATCTCAGCTCATTCTTATGGTAGATTGGAAATGATAGCTGAAGATTTAACATGCATAATTAATTTTATGTGATGGAGGAATGCTACGAGATTTCTATGTGATGAAAAATACCAAACATGGTGAACGACAAGTTATATAGCCATGATTATGAGTCTAACAAGGTTAAATGTGAGGCATTCTTGGGTCTCTAAGATCCGATGTACCTGCAAGATAAATTTCGTAAAATTTCGGATATAAGATGGATGTAGGGTTACACAAGATTGGACAAGATTACAGTAATTTCCGGGTCCTCTCCTTGTTCCCCCTTTTCTCTTGGGATAGTGCCTTCGGGCTTTGCCTACCCTCTGTAATAACATAATACCGGTTTGGCCCGGGAAAGCACTGGCAACAACAGAAAGGTAGAGATTCATGTACCTGTTGTGTCCACCCCGAGTTGAGTGTGAATGTGATAGTTGCATGCAGTTAATATATTTTGAAACATGGATTCTTTAGTTGGTGGTAGCTTCTATTCAACATGTTATCGAATTACAACTAAGGAGAATTCACTCATGTATGTGGTGGGATGGATGGGATCCCTCCACCTTTAACGAGAAAGATCTCGGTTTTGAGCTATGGGAATGGAGAAATTCTTGGTAGGGAGTGCTTCCCCCTTAATTAGGTCCTATGCGGCACGAATCTGAATTAGTTGGAATAGTGGTTTCCGGATACCAAATGGTTTTAAAAAGAAAAAAAGAAACTAAGGAGAACCTAAACCTTTTTTGATTGTTCGAGAAGCTTGTTCAGTTAGCTGTGATAATTGCCTACATTAATATAATTTAAAAACTTGAGTTCTTTAATTGGTTGAACTATTGCAGGCACAAATATCTGAGTTCGTGGAGAACAATATGTGGAGTCCGGATTATCCAACATTGGTTTACAAGAAAGATTGATCTTCCTCGCTGCTAGCACCTTTTGATGTCTCTCGCAGCATAAGCAGGGGTGCGATGGATCCGACACAATCATGGACATTTTTGCACACGATGGCTCTTCAACATTTGACAGGCTGATGACTTCTTGAATATTATAGCTTTTATTGGTTAGTCCATACGTTGGTTGTCTGTAAAAGTGAATAAATGCCCTTCTCTTCCTTGCATGATTTTGAGCATCTTGTTGTACAAATGTACTATAAATAGCCCTCTTATGTTGGAGGTATGTACAAGTGGTTGAAGTTCTGATAGTTCTGTATACTCTTTCTGCCTTGTATAATAAAGGATAACCAGCATTCAGAGTTTAAAGTGTTTATTTTTGACTCTCAGCTGGTTAATGAATTACTCCACTTTGCGACTCTTCATGCTGAAATTTATGGGGCATTTGCATCTATACTCGTTTTTTGTGTCACGTTTTAACTTGTGCCCGCTTTGCAAAAAAAATTACAAGTGTACCCGCTTTTTTGCATAACTTTAGCATATGGGGCTGAAGTAGCAAAAGCAATCACGCAAAACTTCAGCATTCCAGTAGACGGGTCTGAAGTAGCAAGTGTGATGAACTTAAGCATAGTAACTGAAGTTTTGTTCTCTATTTGCTGAAGTTTTTGTTTAACTTGTGAACGTCTTAACGCAAAGCTTTTGTTTGTAATTGCTGAAGTTTTTATTTTTGTAACTGGCGAACTTCACCTCTAGAGCTGAAGTTTTTGTTTTGTAACTGGCGAACTTAAGCTCTAGAGCTAAAGTTTTTGTTTTTATACTGGCGACTAGAGCTGAAGTTTTATTCTCTATTTGCTGAAGTTTTTGTTTAACTTGTGCACGTCTTAACGCAAAGCTTTTGTTTGTAATTGCTGAAGTTTTTGTTTTTGTAACTGGTGAAGTTTTTGTTTTTGTAACTGGCGATTCTTGTTTTGTAACTGGCGAACTTCAGTTCTGATAAACATATTTATGGCAATCATCCCATAAACTGAAGTTCCATAGCAGCACCAACAGCAGAAGAAAGAAGAAGAAGAAAACGATGGAGGAGGAGAAAGGGGGCTGAATTTATTTAAAAAGTGAGTACAAGTTAAAAGTTTTAAAAAAATGGGTATAGGTTAAATGGGGACGACCAAATAAGGCGCTATTTTTACGAAATTTATTGAGTACAACAATTATTTGTTTATTTTCTGAGATTCATAACTCTGAAACTTAGGCCGGTGAAAATATTTAATTTATCGACAATGTGATCATGAAAATTACTTATTATGGTAAATGTTAATCCTGCAGCCTAGCTGTCAATAATACCCAAATTTTGGAATGAACTTTACAACGGAATAGAAAAGATAACCTTGTACACAAAGTATCTCTTATTCACATAGTGTCTAGGGAAAATTTGCACCCCGATACAAGTATCAATGATTGATTTCATGGCTATAATTCATAATATATAGGTATATATAGGTTAGACGGAGATAATTTAACTATTGCTACAAAGTTCCCCCTTCAACTTTCTATTGGAAATTATGTTGAAATTTTGATATTTCTGGCAGCTAAAAAATGATTTGAAAGTGTTACCGTTAGAAATGTGGTCTCTTTTCAGTCTAAAAGGTGGTTACGCTTAGGGGTGACAAATGAGCTGATTGAACTATATTTGGGCTGGTTAAAATGGGTTGAACCAATAAATAGGTCAATACCCAACTCAATCCAAAATTCACTTGGGTCAAGATAGATTGGGTCAAATGGGTTATAAGCCTATCCGCCCAATTTGACCCAAAATTTCACAATGTTATCAGTTTTTACATTTGTCCAATGTAAATCAACAATACAATTTCAATCTTCTCATTACAAATTCTCAAAGCATAATTTTGACTAATATGTAATTAACTTATTCTCGTGAAATTGCAGCAGCAAAACAATGCATTGCAATTTTTTATAATAGTACAAACATTTCAGAATTTGACATCACATAACTAATTATGTTGAGTTGTTGACGTTTTAGATTTTGTTAGTCATAAGTTTTACTAGTACTCACATATTTCTCTAATAAAACTAATTAATGTAAAACCGATATTAAGTGATTATCTAAAAAAATTAATTTGACCTTATAAAAAAAAAGAAATAATTTACAAAACCAATCAGAAAATTCTGTATATTTTGCTATTATTGTCTAGTCTAATAATTTTCTAAAGAATGAAAAAAAAAATAGCTAATACTTCTAGGTCTATTTGTTTACATATTTTATTAGACTTAACATTATGCATTATTTTCTGAAACACAAAAAAAACATAAAGACAATAATTTTCAGTTCTTTATAGAACACAAATTCAGTAATTATGTTTGAGTTAGTCAAATAGTGAATGTATTAGTATTATTAAAGAAATAGGAAGACTAACTGATATTGGGAAATGGAGCAAAGAGAATTTCATTTGTGAGTTCATCATCTTCTTCTTTGTCATTAAAGCCTGGACACGGGTTAGCTTTGGGTTTCCTTCACGGGTTGCACTTGGGCCAGCTGATTTCACGGGTTAATATGGGGAGATGTGCACAAATAGCCATTGAGAGCACATGTCTTCATTTTAAAGCCGGTGCTTTAAATGTCTTTAGTCTTTAGCCATTGGTTTAATAAACTTTTACCTGATTGGACGAAAATACCCTTCTACTATAACTTATACCTACGCTTTTATTAACAATCAGCAGCAACAAAGACTGTGCTCGTGGAATTTCAAACTATAGAATTGCAGAAGCTTCTCTTCCGATTTGAAACTATAAAATTCAACTTTCTCGTTCAAAAATCGACATAAATTTACAGTATGTTATGCTTTTGTGTGTTTCTATTGCTATATCTCATTACTAGGAATTTGATGCTATGAATTTGATTTTTTTCTTTTGAATTTTTGGATTGATAAGGTTAAGGACATCGCGCCCTGTGATAATTCTATAAAAATTGAGCACATAATGTTAAGGATTTGGTGTCCTTAACATGACCGTTGTTACTAATATTAAGGACATAATGTCCTGATTTTGCAAATTGAATTGAAAAAGTTAAGGACACAATGTCCTTAACTTTTTTGATGTTCTTCTGAATATTAAGAACATACTGTCATAGTTTTGCAAATTATTTTGAAAAATTTAAAGACACTTGGTCCTGAAGTTTGAATTTCAAGTTGAAAAGTTAAGGACACTTGGTCCTGAACTTTGACTTATATGTTCAAAAGTTAAGGACACTTGGTCCTTAACTTTGAATTCCAAGTTCAAAAGTTAAGGACACTTGGTCTTGAAGTTTGAGTTTCAAGTTGAAAAGTTAACACTTTGTCCTGAACTTTGACTTACATGTTCAAAAGTTAAGGACACTTGGTCCTTAACTTATTGTTATAAGTTAAAAAGTTAAGGACATGTAGTCCTTAGCTTCAAGTTTCAAGTTCAAAAGTTAAGGACACTTGGTCCTTAAATTTGAATTCCAAGTTCAAAAATTAATGACACTCGGTCCTGAAATTTGAGTTTCAAGTTGAAACGTTAAGGACACTTGGTCCTGAACTTTGACAAACATGTTCAAAAGTTAAGGACACTTGGTCCTTCACTTAGAGTTACAAGCTAAAAAGTTAAGGACATGCAGTCCTTAACTTCAAGTTTCAAGCTCAAAAGTTAAGGACACTTGGTCCTTAACTTTGAATTCCAAGTTCAAAAGTTAAGGACACTTGGTCCTCAACTTGGTTCTGAACTTACAGTACCTATTCTTAATTATACAAGGAGTTCTCTATAAAATATGTCCTAAATTTCCCATTCTCTTGACTTGCAGGATGGAAACAATATGCATTATAGTTGCTTTTAACGGTAGATGGACTGAAGACTATACGTATCTTGATCATCAAACAAAGCTTGTTCTAGTGCCTGAGGCAATTCGGTTTGAAGATTTTATTAAACAGATCTTTGAAGTTATTGAATTGGATAGAGACAAGTTTGAAGTAGTGATATGGTTTGATATCAACCTGGGAACAAGCAAGGGAATGCTTGTATCCAAAGATTTAGATCTTCACACATGTATAGAGTTACTAAAAAGTTATTTACTCTTCAAGGGCTGTCGTTTCATTGTTGATATTTCAGAAAGAGTTTTTGGATAAACAAGCACCTTTGAACATGTCAACAGAGAAACTCAACATGACAATCAAAACAAATGTCAACAGATAATGGAAATAGATATGGCTGAAGCTCAACCAATAACTGAAGATGTGCTTCAAACATTTGATTCTATTCAAGTAGAAGGACAAAGCATTATAGAGATTGACAACGAACAAGCTTTGGGTATTCAAGTCTTAGAGAGTGCATCGGTAATCGATGAAATTGCTGAAAAAACCTCTACTCAAATAACTAGACGGAGGTCAAATTCGAAACAAAAAGAATCCCCAACTACGATATTAAGAGAAAATGCTTTGTTGGATGAAATAAAAGTGGGATCAATATTTGACAAAGAGAAGAGTATAATTAACTGTTTTTCGAATATAGCAATTAAAGGACATTTTGAATTCAAGGTTGTTAGATCAAGCTCAACAAGATATTCGTTGAAATGCAGCGATGATATGTGTGGGTGGTGTGTGCGTGCTTTCAGAATTAAAGATTCAACACTGTTCAAGATAGTAAAAATTGAGAAAAATCATGACTGCTCTATTAACACTATGAAAGCTGACCAAAGGCATGCAACTTCAAAGTTGATTAGTGGTTACATTATCGACAATCTTCGAGACCCTAGGTTTTAAGTTACACCAGCTTTTGTCATGGCAAAAATGCAAAAATTGCATGGACTAGACATTGGGTATCACAAGGCGTGGCGTGTTATTCAATGTGCTTCCGCTTTAATAAGAGTAACTCCTGAAGAGAATTATGAATTATTGTCTTCATACTTGTATATGATGAGAATTAAAAACACGGGAATATATACTAACATAAAGATAGACAACAACAACAGGTAAACAATCAAAAAAGAGTTTATTAGTCTGTTTTATAAACTTTAGGACATGTTGTCTTTAACCGGTTATAAAGTTAAGGATGTGTTGTCCTAAACTTTCATGTGTGCAGTCAAAACGTTAAGGACACTTGGTCCTTAACTTAGAATTGCAAGTTAAAAAATTAAGGACATGTTGACCTTAACTTTTGACCTTGTTAGTCTAAGTTAAGGACTCCATGTCCTTAACTTTTGAGCTTGTAAATCTAAGTTAAGGACTGCAGTTATAACTTGTAACTCTAAGTTAAGGACTACATGTCCTTAAATTTTACTTTGTTAGTATAAAGTTAAGGACTCCATGTCCTTAACTTTTGAGCTTGTAAATCTAAGTTAAGGACAACATGTCCTTAACTTTATAACTTGTAACTCTAAGTTAAGGACTGCATGTCCTTAACTTTTGACTTTGTTAGTCTAACTTCAGGACTACTTGTCCTTAACTTTTGGCCTTGTAACCTGAAGTTCAGGACTGTATGTCCTTAGCTTTTGANAACTTTTTTGAAGTCAAAATTTCGTGGTGTTTTAATGATTTCAGTTTCAAAGGATGCAAATAACCAAATTTTCCCACTAGCCTTTGGAATAGCAGAATATGAAAATAACAATTCCTATGAGTGGTACTTTAGTGAGCTTCACAATGCAATTGGGAGACGTGAAAATTTAATTTTTTATTAGACATGCATCAATCTATTGCATATGCCATCGCCAAGGTATATCCTGAAAGCCACCATAGTAATTGTATCTATCATTTGNTATGAGTGGTACTTTAGTGAGCTTCGCAATGCAATTGGAAGCCGTGAGAACTTGATTTTTTTATCAGACAGGCATCAAGCTATTGCATATGCCATTGCAAAGGTATATCCTGAAAGCCACCATGGGATTTGTATCTATCATTTGGAGCAGAACCTAAAGCGAAGGAAAGTGAAAAGTGAGGTCATAAAACTTTTTCAAAGTGCTGCAAGAGTATACAGGCGCAAAGAATTTGATCTTTACATGTCAGATATAGCAAAAGTAGATAACAAGACTTATGACTACTTGATGGAAGAACCACCGGAAAGGTGGGCACGTTATTGTAATCCACGATGAAGATATGACATGCTCACAACAAACATAGTTGAGTTAATGGATTTTATCCTATTAGAAGCAAGGGATATGCCTATATTAAGAATGATGGATTTCATTCAAGTGAAGCTACAATGGTGGTTTTATGAAATAAGAAATGAAGCAGAAGGAACTTTTTATGATGTTTCTTGTTGGGTAGAAGAGGAATTGAAGAAAAAGATAGATTTAGCATTTACTTTGAATGTAAGTATTATGTTCTATGTTTAGGTTATTATTTTAATATAATTTAACATAATGTACTAACTTATAAGTTTTCAACATTGAAGGTCTTCCCTGTTGATTCATGGCGTTCTAGAGTTGAAGAAGAAGGAATTACTTTCTTGGTGGACTTAAACAAAAGAACATGTGATTGTTTTCAGTTTTAATTTGATGAATTACCATGCATACATGCAATTGCAGCTATGGAGAAGAGAAACATCAAGAAGTCCAACTTTTGCTCGCACTGGTACTTAAAGGAATCTTGGCTGAAAACATATGAAAGACAAATACATCCTGTAGGACATACTAATTCTTGGATTGTACCAGAGAGTGTTAAGTCACAAATTGTTAAACCTCCAGATTTCAAAGCTCCACCAGGTAGAAGGCATAAGAAAAGGCATATTCCAGCTACCGAGTCATCAAAAATAACATTCAAATGTGGTCGTTACAGAAGAATTGGTCATAATAGAACATCTTATATATATATATTCTCCGACAGTCCATCCATTTTCAAGGAAGCATAGAGAATAGTAGATATATCTACTTATGTTTATCAACTCTTTTAAGTTTTTGCTATAAATTAGATTCATTTAGATTATTCTTATTTGAGCAGATGTCTGACTTTTCAAAATTTCTTTCTGAAAATTGATATATTCGTTCTTTTTGTTTCTTTTGAGTTCAAAGTTCAAAAGTTAAGGACATGCAGTCCTTAACTTTGACTTACAAGTTCAAAAGTTAAGGACAGGCAGTCCTTAACTTCAAGTTTCAAAGTTCAAAAGTTAAGGACATGCAGTTCTTATCTTTGACTTAAAAGTTCAAAAGTTAAGACATGCAGTCCTTAACTTCAAGTTTCAAAGTTCAAAAGTTAAGGACATGGAGTCCTTAACTTTGACTTACAAGTTCAAAAGTTAAGGACAGACAATCCTTAAGTTCGAGTTCAAAGTTCAAAAGTTAAGGACAGACAGTCCTTAAGTTCGAGTTCAAAGTTCAAAAGTTAAGGACAAACAGTCCTTAACTTTGACTTACAAGTTCAAAAATTAAGGACATGCAGTCCTTAAGTTTGAGTTCAAAGTTCAAAAGTTAAGGACATGAAGTCCTTAACTTTGAGTTCCAAGTTCAAAACTTAAGGATTCAATTTCAAAAGTTGAGGACACATGGTCCTGAACTTAGACTTTCAAGTTCAAAAGTTAAGGACACTTGGTCCTGAAGTTTGAGTTTCAATTTCAAAACTTAAGGACTCTTGGTCCTGAAGTTTGAGTTTCATGTTAAGAAGTTAAGGACACTTGGTCCTGAACTTTGACTTACAAGTTCAAAAGCTAAGGACAAATCAATACTTACAAGCTCAATACACTTAATTTAGGGATTGCAAATAGACAAATCAATACTTGACAGAAACAAAGAAATTAATAACATGATGCCTTCATATTACTTTTGAAATTGTAATTTTGCATAACTGTGACAAAAAATTATGCTATGCAAACAAAATAAAAGTGTCTTTTGAGGAATTTACAAGATATTTCAGAATTCATATGGATTCTTTACAACAATTTTATACAAAAAATCAACTAAAACTAACTTTCTTTACAACTAAACTACAGCTCCTTCGGACAACAAGTTTCATTTTCACTATCATAGTCGTCGCCAACATTTCCTGGTGGTGTATCATAACCAGAATTTCTTTTCCACTTTCCATGTGCCCAAATATTTGTTGCAAGTTCTTTTCTAAAGTCTTTTGTGTCTTCAGGTTGGAATTTTTCCACGTTATTTCTCATCATCAACAACTCCACATACTTGATTAGGAATGCACCACAATCAGTCCTAAGAAAAATGTAAGATATGGAGTCAATTAAATAATAAATCTAAAGTAAATATAAATTATATAACAAATAACAACACGTACAATCCAGTTTGGTGTGGTGATCTTTGCCATTGAATATCAAATTTGTGGAATGCATTTCCAAAAGACTTGTGATTTTTCTCAAACTGTGAGAACTTTAGCAAGTTGGGGATCACGCGTGCATACATTTCAATGTGATTCATTCCTGCCTCATATGGCTCACTATATATGGAATCATACACATCAATCTTTTTCTCATTCAAGTCCAATACCCCCAAAAGAAAATGTGTCACAACATTATCATCTTCTGAAGGAAGCCGGCATGGAAAAAAGATTTTGTCAACTTCTGTCCAAGCAATTCCACATCTACGATTGTCACCCCAAACATATGGTGTCAGAACCAATTGATTATCACCACACCAAAACCCATCTGTAACATCTTCATTGAATTCCTTATATATCTCTAGCATATAGTTATCAAAAACTATATCTGTAGTTGTGCAACGAAAAGGATGGTCGCGAGGGTGGTAGCATTCCTTCTTTCTCAGATAATATAGGGCAATGTCAATATGCTAAGGCAAAAAATAAAACAAATCCATCAGTCATAAAATAATTAAAAAATAATAAATTAAGAATAAAGAAAATAAATGCCTTTCTAATTATCAAACCTGATCATCAAGTACAAAGCTACTATCTGAAAGCTCAAGGAAGAACATTTTGCTCCTGATTTTTTGATGATACAATTTGTATGGATTCTTTTTCACACCATTATCATCAGCATATATATATATATATCAGTTTGTCCCCTGAAAATTTTGAAAATATCAAAGCTAGAAGTTAGTCCTCATTTCCTAATTAAGAACACTTGGTCCTGAAGTTTGAGTTTCAAGTTCAAAAGTTAAGGACACTTGGTCCTGAAGTTTGAGTTTAAAGTTCAAAAGTTAAGGACACTTGGTCCTGAAGTTTGAGTTTCAAGTTCAAAAGTTAAGGACACATGGTCCTGAACTTAGACTTACAAGTTCAAAAGTTCATGACACTTTGTCCTGAACTTAGACTAACAAGTATAAAAATTAAGGGCAGGCAGTCCTTAACTTATAGTTCCAACTTCAAAAGTTGAGGACACTTGGTCCTGAACTTTGAATTCCAAGTTGAAAAGTTAAGGACACCTGGTCCTTAACTTTGATTTTCAAATTCAAAAGTTAAGGACACTTAGTCCTAAACTTAGACTTACAATCATAGAAGTTAAGGACACTTAACTTTAGGAATTTCAATATCAATACACTTAGTCCTAATTTTAAAATTACAAGTTAAGGACTCGAATTTAAGCAATTTAAAAATAATGAAATATATTAAGGGACTTACGGTTTTTTGCGACCTTTACTTTTCTCCTTGCCCAACCACATAATGAATTTCTTCAATAATTTTTCATCATCTTTGGCATAATGAAAAATACATGTACGAGTATATTTTCATTTTATCCAGCCCGATTTCTTGGGAGTATTTTCATTGTGCGCCATCGATGTTCCTGTTTTTCTTTCCTATTAAAAAGGAGATTTCAACTGCCAACTAAGCTTCTTATTCCTTTTATCTCGACCAAGCTCTTGTTCAATATTTCCTTCAACCTCCATAGACAAACCCTCATCAATACTCATTTGTGTACTCGGAGGAGTAGGAGTAAGAATCGAAAACGATGGTCCATCATAACCAATACTATCTCTCTTCCTTTTCCTAGTATATTGGTTAAGAGCTTCATCTTTGTTTTTCTCTGCAGACAACACTATATATATATATATATATTAGTTTACTGCAAGTCTTCAAATGAAGAGACAAAAACTAAGAACATTATTTTGAAATGTACTGACAATTTCAATTATGAATATAATATTTAGGACACAATCAATATCTATCTTGTTCACACTGCCTTCTTGTATTTTTCAACAGACAATTCAGCTGACATATTGGTTGCATTTTCTTTATCTTCCAACTGCACATGTTCTTCAATTGCAACTTCACAAAATTCTGAAAAATATTCACAATTAGTACTTGTTACTAATCTTTGATTAAAACAAACATGTATAAAATTAAAAAAAAAAATATTGTCTAACCTTTTGCAACTGTCAAGATCATCCCAGTTAAATCATTATCTTCACTAGCATTTTCTTGGCTTCCAATATTGTCAGTAAGAGAGCGAGGTGTAGAGAGATCTCATGTTGCATCTATGCATTTGGAAACAATCTCACTTATGATTGTTCCTTGGGTATTTTCTAAGTCTTGAGATTGTACTCCACTTCTCTCTTGATACTCCACTCCATATTCTTCCCTTACACCTTCAAGATTCTGTAACATTTACAATTAATACCCATTCTAATAGTTCACTATAACTAACATTCAACATATCATGAAAATTCCATCTAACCTTGATTGGCACAATTTTGAACTCCAAAATTCTCTTTATATGAGAGAGGTGTAGACATATCATATGTTCCTTCTATACATTTGTATACAATCTCACTGACACTTATTCCCATGGACTTTCTAAATCCTGAGATTGCACTCTATATTTACAAATTTTTTCTGTTACTCCTGTCTCTTTTGGATTTTCCTGGTCTTGACATTCTACTACATCTTGAACTTCCACTCCATCAATAGATTCTACATATATTTGTAATCATAAAAAGTTTATATGTATTACACTATTGAATATAAATTTCAATGACAAAAAATTCAAAATCGATATCTAACCTTTCCCAATTTCAGTGCCAATATCAGTTTCATCATCTAGATGTGCATCTCTATAATCACTTTCATACTGAACTTATGAATGCACATCCATATCATCACATTCATCACCACTTGCATCTTTGTTAATTGTAACAGTAGGTTCTGTACCATCACAATCATCATCAACTCCATCTTTAGTAATTGGAACAATAGATTCTATCTCTATGTTCCTTTCATCAGGTTTCATAAAAATCTTCAACAAAGTATCAATCTTTGATCCTAGACTTTTCTTTAAATCCTGTGAAAGAAACTAACTTAGAAAGTTAAGGACATGTAGTCCTAAACTTAAAGTTTTAAGTTAAAAAGTTAAGGACAGGCAGTCCTAAACTTCAAGGTACAAGTAAAAAAGTTAAGGACATGCAATCCTTAACTTAGAGTAACAAGTTCAAAAGTTAAGGACACTTGGTCCTAAACTTCAAGTTTCAAGTTAAAAAGTTAAGGACATGTTTGAATTCCAAGTTAAAAAGTTAAGGACAATAGGTCCTGAACTTCAAGTTTCAAATTGAAAAGTTAAGGATACTTGGTCCTGAACTTCAAGTTTCAAGTTCAAAAGTTAAGGACAGGAAGTCCTTAACTTATAGTTACAAGATCAAAAGTTAAGGACAATAGGTCCTTAACTTCAAGTTTCAAGTTCAAAAGTTAAGGACAGTCAGTCATTAACTTTGAATTCCAAGTTCAAAAGTTAAGGACACATGATCCTTAACTTTGACTTACAAGTTAAAAAGTTAAGGACACTTGGTCCTGAACTTCAAATTTTAAGTTCAAAAGTTCAGGACAGATGGTCCTGAACTTAGACTTACAAGTAAAAAAGTTAAGGGCAGGCAGTCCTTAACTTTGAGTTACAAGTTCAAAAGTTAAGGACACAAGGTCCTGAACTTAGACTAACTGAAATTAATGATATTACCTTGATATCATTTTGAATCTTTTTTTCTGATACAAATATTTTTTTATTTATTCTAGTAACTTCAGCCTGCAGATCCTTTTTAAAATTCTCTGATAATTTCTGAATCAAAAACCATAAAAACAAAAGAATTCTCTTAAGCAAAAAACAATCAAATAAAAAACTAATGCTATTCAAAGACAAAAAACCTACTTTAACAATTTCCTTAAGCATGGCTTCATCAAATTGTGTGGAAGAAGGCATTGAGCTTTGGTCTTGAGAAATTGACTCATGCACACTAATAGGCTCTGCATCTTCTTTACAAGAAAAAAATGGTGCCACCTCGATCAATTTATACACCTATTATATAACAAAAAAAACATAAGTTTTCAGAACTAAAACACATAAACAAAAAAAAAACTAGTAATAGATTAACTTACATTTTTATTATGGAAGTATTTTTTACACAGAGAATCATATTGTGGAGATTTCATATCCGAATAACATAACATCTGAGGAAAATCACATTCTCGAAAGTTCACAAATTATTTTTCTTGGAAAATAGGCAATACTTCCATAATCCAAACACAAAAAGCAAAAGAAAAGCCAAGTATAGTGTAGCTATCCTTGTCTTTATATTTGTCTTTGTCTTTCTCATTCTCATTCTCATCGGGCTTCAAACAACTCTTCAATGATTTTAATCATGTTTCATAACAAAGAGGGCCCCTGTTGAAAGAAGAGCAGAGTTCATCATCATCTACAATTTTCATTATCTGCTCGGACACATTCCTATTCTTCCGCTTCCCCATCAAAATAGATTCAACAAAATAAATTGTTGCCAACTTCACAGCATCATCATCATTCCCANTCTGCTCAAAACATTCCTATTCTTCCGCTTCTCCATCAAAACAGATTCAACAAAATATATTGTTGCCAACTTCACAGCATCATCATCGCTGCCTACAAATGATGCAGTTGTACCATCTGGGTGACTAGTAATAAAATTAAACAAATCACCCAACTCAACTCTATCCTTTCCGGAGAAATAGACTTTCGAAAGCCTATTCTCTTTTTCATGCAAACCTTTGATGTCCAGTAAAGTAGAACAATTCAAACCAGTAATTATATGAAATGCTTCACGTGTAAACTTAATTTCATGGTCAAAAACCTTGAATGTCATAGAATTAGGATCATTATTTACAATTTCTGAAAGCAATACACAGTGAATAAGTTTACCACAGAACTTCACACTTTGTAATCGGAAAAAGTTTCCAAAAATACCATCCCTCAACTTCTTCCACTGCCTGTTCGACAAAAACTTTTTTATTGTTTCCTTATACTGTAAATCTCCTTTCCAATAGCTCATTAAATTACGCCAAACATCAAACTCGAACACACGATATCCTTCCATTACCACACTACAAAGAAGAAAAAAGAACATAAAAGATTAGGACTTACAGTTACAAGTTGAAAACTTCAGGGCACTTGGTCCTGAACTTCAAGTTTCAAGTTAAAAAGTTAAGGGTAGGCAGTCCTTAACTTATAGTTTCAAGTTCAAAAGTTAAGGACACTTGGTCCTTAAATTATAGTTTCATGTTGAAGTCCTTAACTTTGAATTCTAAGTTCAAAAGTTAAGGACAATAGGTCCTGAACTTCTACTTTCAAGTTCAAAAGTTATGGACACTTGGTCCTTAACTTCAAGTTTCAAGCTAAAAAGTCAAGGACAGGCAGTCCTTAACTTCAAGTTTCAAGTTAAAAAGTCAAGGACATGCAGTCCTTAACTTCAACTTTCAAGTTCAAAAGTTAAGGACACTTGGTCCTTAACTTCAAGCTACAAGTTAAAAATTTAAGGACATGCAATCCTTAACTTATAGTTTCAAGTTGAAAAGTTAAAGACACTTGGTCCTGAACTTCAACTTTCAAGTTCAAAAGTTAAGGACACTTGGTCCTTAACTTCAGGTTTCAAGTTAAAAAGTTAGGGACAGACAGTCCTTAACTTGAAGTTTCAAGTTAAAAAGTTAAGGACATGCAGTTCTAATTATAGTTCCACGTTGAAAAGTTAAGGACACTTGGTCCTTAACTTCAAGTTTCAAGTTCAAAAGTAAAGGACACTTGTTCCTTAACTTTGAATTCCAAGTTCAAAAGTTAAGGACAATAGGTCCTGAACTTCAACTTTCAAGTTCAAAAGTTAAGGACACTTGGTCCTTAACTCCAAGTTACAAGTTAAAAAGGTAAGGACATGCAGTCCTTAACTTATAGTTTCAAGTTCAAAAGTTAAGGACACTCAGTCCTTAACTTTGAGTTCCAAGTTCAAAAGTTAAGGACACTTGGTCCTTAACTTTTATGAACACAGTTAACTAAAAATTCATAAACACAGTTAGCTTATGAATTCGTACGAATATTTTTATGAAATGTTATTATATAATCAAATATATTAATTAAACCACAAACACATTTCAATACCAAATATTCATAAACACAGGTAGCTTATGAATTCGTACGAATATTTTTATGAAATTTCATTACATAATCAAATATATTAATTAAACCACAAACACATTTCAATACCAAAAATTCATAAATACAGGTAGCTTATGAATTCGTACGACTATTTTTATGAAATGTCCTTACATAATCAAATATATTGATTGAACCACAAACACATTTCAATACCAAAATATTCTAAATAACTTCCTCACAAAAATTTGATCCTTATTCCACACTGAATCAAGTTATAATCATTATTTTTGAAATTTCACACATACTTGATGTCAAACACAACATTGATCACGAATACAGATATACAAAAAGAAAATGCATAAAAGCAAAATAAAAAATAAACGAATTCGCTGGGTCGATGCAGAGAAGATGACAAAGGAGAAGAGATTAAGCGCAACAAACTACACACAGAGAATCGCTGGGCAGGAACAAAATCGAACAATAATTTGCATGCAAGAAACGATACTGATACTAAGGGAGCAAAATTTGCCTCTGAAATTTTGGCTCTCAAATTTTGCCTCTGAACATATAAAATAAGGGTTTGGGAATATAAGAATAGAAGAAAGGGTAAACCTGTCTTTTCAAACTAATTTTAATAGAGTAGTGACTATTTTTGCTCAGCATTAGAATTGGTGGATAAAAAATAAACACAACCTTAGTTAGTGGATACCACATACCATTTTTACGAAATATTGGGCATGTTGGACGGGTTAGATGGGCTTGAGATATTTTTGCCACCCCTAGTTACGCTATCAAAATTCGGGTATTCTTGCTGCTAAATCGTGCTATTTTTGGAGTACACAATCCAATACTAACCTAAACATACATGCAAGCAATAGTAAAAAATATACTATTATTTCTTTGTGTATTCCTCTGACAAGATCCACAGCTCTAAGCTCACAACTATTGCCCAATCCTCCAATGATTAGCACTAGGGGTGGCTAACGGGCCGGGCCCGAGCCAAACGGGTCAAGTGGGCCGGGTTAAGCGGGCCCGGGCTATGCGGGCCTGGGTTATGCGGGCCCGGGCTAAACGGTCCCGGTCCAAACGGGCTATATGTGTGGAACCGGCCCCCTACGGGCCTAAGCCCACATGGGCCCGGGCTAAGAGGGCCGAGCCCGCGGGCCAAGCGGGCCTAAACGGGTCTGGGCTATTTTTTTTTAATTTTTTTTATGTAAGGCAATTTCTTGTAAATCTTGTATAAGTGTATTATATAAGTGTTATTCTAGAGTTACAAAATTTTTGTTATGTAATTATATTATATTATCTAAGATAATTTATTGTAAATTATATTATATAACTATTAGATATGTATGTAATTCAAGTGTAAACACAAATATTCAAGGAAATGCCTTATAAATTTTATTAATAACGACATTTAA
>ML416858.1:1485-14200 GCA_005239525.1 Nicotiana knightiana | reverse complement strand
CCCGCTTGGCCCGGCCCAGGCCCGCCTGCCGGGCCCGGGCTAAACGGGCCCGGGCTCACGGGTCCAAACATTAGAACCGGCCCCCCAAGCCCGGACCCCCACGGGCCGGCCCGTTTAGCCCGCTAGCCCGTATAGCCCGCGGGCCCGGCCCACCTGCCACCCTTAATTAGCACACCTTTTTTGGAACACTAAAGGCATTAAAAATGCCTTTGATAGACTAAAATACCTCAAAACCAATAACAATCTCACCTTTATTGCTATACTAGAACTGTTTGTGGACAAAGATAAGATTCACAAATACAAAAGAATGCTTGGTTTTTCTCAATCACCACTGCGCTACCAAATACTCACAACTCCTCAGTGATTCATCTACCTAGAGTAAACTCTGACCATGCCCCTCTATGGCTGCCTACAATCAGATATTTTACATTTCTTAACTTATGGACTGATTGAGAAGGTTTTAAGGATGTAATTAGAAATGCTTGGAACATATAAGTTGAGGGTAACCCTTTCTGGAGATTTCATCACAAATTGAAGAAAAAATAATAGACTTTCTAGGTGTTAGTAGACATTTTTGCAGATACTAAGGAACGGGAGAAGGAAGTGGAACATCTAGAAGAATTATACCTGTAGAATAACATAGTTCAGTACAGAATTATAAAAGGGCAACGCGGTGCACTAAGCTCCCTCTATGCGCGGGGTCCGGACCACAAGGGTCAATTGTATGCAGCCTTACCCTGCTTTTCTGCAAGAGGCTGTTTCCACAGCTTGAACCCGTGACCTCCTGATCACTGGCCACATGGCAGCAACATAGTTCAATACAGAACTATGTGAAATAAAAAGAAGGCAGAGCCAACATGTCACGCCCCGAAATCCCACCATCGGGCCGTGATGGTGTCTAACGTCGAACCCGTTAGACAAGCCAACGTATATAGCTAAACTAGCATAATAATCTCAACTTTCAGAATAAGCTAAAACATTTCAAAATTTAATCAGCGGAATAAATACAGTTATAAGCTAAGTAAGGACAATCATAATACAACGACGCAAAATTTCCCCAAAACCTGGAGTCACAAACTCACGAACTGTCTAAGAGTTCTAAATACAAGTCCGAAAGGAAATACATGTCTGCCTTTGAAACTAAAGGAAAAACAAGACAGAATCGAAGAAAAAAGGGATGGAAGAGACTCCAAGGCCCACGAACGCCAACGGGTATACCGTGAAGCCTCTATGATAAGCTGGAAGACACTACCACTAATGATGTCCTCCGGGTCCGGCTGCGTAATCTGCACAACATAAAGAAGTGCAGGTGTAGCATCAGTACAACCGACCCCATGTACTGAGTAAGTGCCTACCCTAACCTCGGCGAAGTAGTGACGAGGCTAGAACCAGACTACCAAATAAACCTGTGCAGTCCAAATAAATGGATATACATATACACAACGGATAAGAAACATAGGGAGGAAACAATGAATAAAGGAAGGGGGACATGCGTGGGGAGATAACAACTTCATATAAGTTAATCTCAATAAGGAAAAGAAACAACAAGCTAGCATATCAATAAGTACAAGAAATCACAAACTTGCACGGCATCACCCTTCGTGCTTTTACTCTCGTCCTCACTATGCAAAGAATAATGTAATCAATGTGAATCATGGCACGACATCACCCTTCGTGCTTTTACTCTCTTCCCTCACTGTATAATCAATGAATATGGTATGGAATGGTTCATCGTACGACACGACATCACTCTTCGTGCTTTACACTCTTTCCTCACAGTGCACGGCATCACCCTTCGTGCTTTAACACTCTTCCTCACCCAAACAACAATCACAAACAAGAGCAAGGAAGTAAACAGAACATAACTAGAAATCCCGGCAAGGGAACAATAATTCAACAATTAAATCCCGGCAAGGGACAATCAATTAAAAGCAATTAAATCCCGGCAAGGGAAAAATATCAAAAGCAACAATGACCCGACAAGGGTATATTTTAGTAATTCTTCCTCTTTGTTTCACTTTCATTTCCGTGATTTATTCTATCACTTGAGCCAATGCTCCAAAGAATGTAATATCTCATATTTCCTCATTATTCAATTCACAAATTGAGCCAATGCTCCAAAGAATGTAATATCTCATATTTCCTCATTATTCATGTCACGACCCAATTTCCCACACGGGTCGTGATGGCGCCCAACGATGGGGTTAGGCAAGCCAACATAAATTACACTGAGTGTTACCCTTCCCAAGTAATCGATTATTCCATTTTTTACCAGTTTTAAACATTTATTAACATGATAATAACCGGTGACATGAAAATAAGGTATCTGATACGTGAGTCTACAAATAAGCATATGTATGGAAATGCAGCCCAACAACCCAAAAAAAAACAAATGTACGCACGTGTGTGCCAGGAACTAGTGTCACGAGTGTCGCGGGAAACTATCAGAATACACTAGAATACATAAAATATATACAATCCCATAGTCTGAATGAAATAGACAGGAAAATAACAAAAAGGAAACTCCAAGGTGCTGCCAGGAAATCGCCATGAAGAGCAACTCACCGTGAAGTATAACCAACCCCGGTCAGTATCTAGCACCGAACTGACGATCAGACGTACCAACCTCCGGACCTGTACAGTCAAGTACATAAGGAAAAGAAAGTGCAGCATGAGTACATACATAAATATGTACCCAGTGAGTATCCCGCCTAATCTCGAAGAAGTAGTGACGAGAAGTCGACTCGATACTCACTAAGGTCCAACAATGATAAAGTAAGCAAGATGTAAGGAAATTAATAAGCATAATAGACAAATGACCAAGTGCATCAATATTAAACATCAAATAACAATCCAAAGATCCACCAAGATTGGTAGCCGTCGTGGCGTACGGCCCGATCCCATCCTGTAATCCTTGTCGTGGCGTACGGCCTGATCCCATCCTGAAATCCTTAAATACCGCCGTGGCGTACGACCCGCTCCCATAATATATACTCTCTCATCACTCCGTCGTGGCGTACGACCCGATACCATAATATAATCAATCATCACTCTGCCGTGGCATACGGACCGATCCCATAATATAATCAATCATCACTCTGTCGTGGCGTACAACCCGATCCCTTAATATAATCAATCATCACTCTGCCGTGGCGTACGGCCCGATCCCATCCTGTGATCACTCTTATCACACTCGAATCAAGCCAAGTATCATCACGTCCAAAGGCAACAATACCAATCACACAAGAATACAAGTCATATTTAGGCTACAATAGGGAAAAAAACAATGAACATGCTGTGTCCTAGCTACCCAGATGAAGCAGTAATAGCCACTACGTACGGACTCTCGTCACTTGGTACGTACGTAGCCCCCAAACAAGATCACATAGAAATCAAGGTTACCTAGAGGGACAATTTCCCTCTCACAAGGTTAGAAAGGAGACTCACCTCGATAAAAGCACTCCTCGGACCAAGGACCGGATCAAAAGATGCACCCGAACTTCGAAACTACTCCTGACGGCTCACAACTAGCCAAACATAGTTAATTAAGTCAATTTCAGTCCCAAGAAGGAGAAATAATCAATAAATTCCAAAATTTAAGCATTCTTGAAGGTTCGGAATTTCGACCCCGGGCCCACGCGTTCGGATTTCAAAAATTCTTGGAGGAATAGCTTACCCGTAGCCTAAGGAGCGAAATTACATAATTTATTCAAGAATTTATGTCTAATATGGGATAATTCACTAATTATCAAAGCCTTAGAAGTTTCTACCCAATTTTCCCATGATTTGGTATTTCTAAGAATAAAAATAGTTGAATTCCATGTATAATTGACAACTTAGAGGAGAAATTGCTCACCTTGGATGATAATAACCTTGGACAGCCCCTCCCAAGCTCTAGGGTCTTTTAATGGAGTTTAGGAATTGAAAAATGAGGAAGAAAACCCGTGCTTGGGAACTTAAATATAGGTTGCCCACAGGGATTCTCGCACCTGCGACTTTGGGACTGCAGGTGCGGTCTCGCACCCGAGAGAAATTGGTCGCCCCTGCGGGAAAGGGCCTGGGACCCTGGGCTCACACCTGCGGAGTCAGAAGCCGCACCAGCGGTCCCGCTCCTGCGGAAGATTGGTTGCGCCTGCGATGGGGGTCGCACCTGCGAAGGGGAAGTCCGCACCAGCGATCACACCAGCTGTTGTGCACCAACAGTGATTTTTTGCTGGTTTTTAGCCTCAAACGGGGTTCGGGAGGAACCCGGGCCCACCCGAGCCCCCGTAAAAATATACCAACAAGTCCTAAATCATTATATGGACTTGCTCGAGCCTACGGATCACTCATAACATCGCTAAAACTCAAAATCACTCTCCAAAACCCCCTTGAATCAAATTAAGAACTTAAGAAATTCTAGAATTCACCTCATCGTGCCGAACGGGCCTATACTATCGGAATGACTTCAAATTTTACAGACAAGTCATAAATGACTATACAAAACTATTCCCAGTCTCGGAATTCCGTTCGGACCTTGATAGCACAAAAATCACGTCCCAAACCAAATCTTAAATAGAAGGAAATCCTGATTTCCATTTCGGGCGCCGAAATGCTCCCGGGTCATCAGAAACCCGAGCCGAACATACGCCCGAGTCCGAAATCATCATACGTAGCTACTGGAGCTGTTAGAACTCGATTTCGAGGTCGTTTGATTGAAATGTTGGACGAAGTCAAACTTGGCCAAATAGGCCAACCTTAAGGAACCAAGTGTTCCTAAACCATCCAAATCCTTCCCAAATCCCGAACCACCCGCTCCCGCGAGTCATAAAGCACAAATAGCTGCTAAGAAAGGTTTCATTCAGGCAAACAAGATCCTAATACGCAAAACGACCTGCTGGGTCGTTACAATTCAATTCACAAGTTGAGCCAATGCTCCAAAGACATACTATGTCATATCTCTTCATTATTCAATTCACAATTTGAGCCAATGCTCCAATAGAGTTTACAGGATACAATTCCCTCCACATATTCTTCACAACATATAGAAATTATCAATTAAACATGAAAATTACCACAACACAAGAATATTCACAATATAAGGACTCACGGTCATGCTAGACGCCAATGTATAGATACTCGTCACCATGCCTATACATTGTACTCTACAATTAGCAAGTAGCAAACAAGACTCAACTCCTATTCCCTCAAGTTAAGGTTAGACCGAACACTTACCTCGGGTCCGAAGTATAGCAATCAACCTGAAACCACACGTTTGCCACGAGAATCCGACTCCAAATGACCCGAATCTAATCAAATAAATTTCATACCGGAATTAACATCTCATGCAACTGATTCTACTATTCAATTCAAGGTTACGACGTGAAATTAGGTGAAATGACCAAAACGACCCCAGGCCAGCATCTCGGAGTCGGGTAAATTTCAGAACCCTCCTACTCTCACGAGTCTAGCCATATAAAAATCTCTCAAATCCGAGGTCAATCACCCACTCGAATCCCAATTTATGAAAAACCTAAGTTCTACCCAATTCACCAAATTTCACCCATGAAAATCTTTGATTTTAAGTTGAAAACATGTTAAATGATGTTAATGATTGAAAAGAAATGAGTAAAAACCACTTACAACTGATTTGGAAGAGTCTTGTTCTTTGGAAAACTCGCCTAAGAGTGTTGAGTTTGAGAAAATATGAAATATGAAGTGAAAACTCAGTTTTGTACAGTGCAGGCCACTGGTTGGCATCGCAATTGCGAACAAGTGTTTGCAATTGCGAACACCCCTGCATGGGAATTGCGAAGAATAGTTCGCATTTGCAAACACTGAGCAAAGGGAGGGACTTAGCATTTGCGACCAAAAATGTCACATTTGCGATCCCTGGCCAGCAAGGGCACCTTCGCATTTGCGATGATGGCTTCGCAAATGCGAAGCCTGCAGATCAGTTACACCAGCAAATTCCAAGTTCAAAAATAAACTCCGTGGCTCATCCAAAACTCACCCGAGCCCTTGGGGCTCCAAACCAAATATACACACTACCTCAAAAACATCCTATGAACTTATCCGTGCGATCAAATCACCAAAATAGCATCATATACATCGAATTAAGCCTCAAAATCCATGAATTCTATCAAGTTTCATAAAACATCAAATTTTCCATTTAAAGTCCGAAACATATCAAACGACATCCAGTTTCAACCAAACTTTACAGAAGGTGCTCAAAGCATATATAAGACCTGTACCGAGCGCCGGAACCAAAATACGGGCCCGATACCATCACTTTCTAATCAAATTTCATTATCAATTTCCATAGATATTTTCAGAAAACAATTTAACTCAAAAATTCATTTCTCGGGCTTGGAACCTCTGAATTTGATTCCGGGCATATGCCAAGTCCCATATTTTCCTACGGACCCTCCGGGACCGTCAAATCACGGGTCCGGGTCCGGGTCCGTTTACTCAAAATATTGACCGAAGTCAAATTTATTCATTTTAATATCACATCTTAGCATTTTTCACAGAATCTCATATATAAGCTGTCCGGCTACGCGTTAGACTGTGCACGCAAATTGAGGCCAATACAAATGAGGTTTTCAAGGCCTCGAAAGTACGGGATGGGTAATAAAATAGGTGATGACCCTTTGGGTCGTCACACAACAAGGCACTACAAAGTACAGGGTGCTTATTAGAAGGAAAAGGCAAATCTTCAATAGGCCAAGGAAGGAAATCTTAACACTAGCTTCTTCCATGCATCGATTGCTAGAAAATAAGGAAGCTAAATATTCAGAGGAAAAGGTTGATGATGATCTCTGGATAGAGGATGATGTAGATAGCTAATGAAGCAATCAATTACTTCAAAGGTCTTTTCACTCAACCTCAATAATACACAAACATGAGCAGCTTATATTGCATTAGCATCATGATGAATAACCATGATAATGAACAACTGAATGAGATCCCTACAGAGAAGGAGATAAAAGACATTGTCCTTTCTGGAAACCTGATTCAGCCCCAAGACCAGATGTATTTTCAGCAGCCTTTTTTCAAGAGGTTTAGGACACTATTGTTATAGATTTGACTAACCTTACGGACTAACTTTTTGTAGGACATGATCTTCCAAAATATATCACCCGTACTTGCCTAATTCTTATCCCTAAAGTGGACCGACCTGAGTCTCTATGTGATTTGAGGCCAATCAGTCTAGCTAATGTTACTTCTAAAATTATTTCCAAACTCATGAACAATAGACTTGCCAAACTTCTTCAAAAGTCAATCTAGCCATGATCCCTTATAAGATGAGGAAATATGGGCCCTGCATTACTCACTTAATATATGCGGATGACACCATTCTATTCAGTTCTACTAGTCCTACTTCTATTCAGATCATTACTCAATGTTTAACTGATTACTGTAATATCTCTGGGTAGCTTATTAACCATAACAAGTCTCATTTTTCCCTTCATCCTAATGTTACGGTGACTCAATTTGACTCCATCAAGGAGTTAACAGGCTTCTCTAACAAAAACTTTCTTTTAATATACTTGGGACCACCTATCTACCCAGGAAGAAAAAATATTGAATAGTTCAATAGCTTCACTAAGAAAGTGAGAAGAAGAATCCAAGGATAGAACGGAAAACTCATGCCATATGGAGGCAAAGCTGTCCTTATAAAAGTCGTCTTTACTTCATCCAAATGCATATCCTAGCTGCTATAAATCCTCTAAAGACAACCCTTCAGATCATAGAAAAACAGTGCTGCAAATTTTTCTAGGGTAACTTAGAGGAACAAAAATAGCTTCATTGGTTTTCATGGTCCTCTATGTGTTTTGCCAAAGAGGAAGGAGGGGCAGGTTTCAGGTCCATAATGGATATTGACAAGGCTTTTGCTGGCAAAGTATGGTGGAATTTTAGAACTAAGAATTTCCTTTGTAGCAAGTTTATGGAAGCTAAATACTGCAAGAAATTACACTCAGTTGTAGCCACATGGAAGAATGGTCACTCGCAGATTTGGAAAAGAATGATGGACATCAAGAATGACGCTAATATCTCATTCTGGTGAGATAATTGGTTAGGACATGGATAAATTTTCAATCTAATAAAGGTTTACGACAAGGGCAGAGACACCATCCTGGACTTCACAATAGAAGGTCAATGGAACTTGAAACACTAAGGAACACCCTTCTGGTACAATTGCTACATAAATTTCTCGTATGGAACCCCCGAAAGGTCATTTTCCGGATCAACCCTTTTGGACTATTAACAATAATGGTTCCTTCACTTGCAAATCTGCATGGCAAGGTATGAAGCAAACCAAAACCTCCTCCATGTCAGGCAAAAGAATATGGTAAAGAGGTATCCCCTTTAAGATATCTTTAGTCATGCTTAGACTTATCAACAATAGACTTCCCACAGATGATATTGTCACTAGGTTTGGTTTCTCTGTGCCTTCCAAATGCTCATGCTGTAAATCCCCAAGAAATGAAAACATATTTTTATGGAAAGTGAAGAGGCAACTGCAACATGCAATGTCATGGTGATACTTGTGGAATTAAAAAGAATGTAGGGCTTAAACAAAATTTTTTTAGTCGGCGGTTAGCCAAACCTAAGAATGATGCCCACTCTATCATATTGCTGTGAGAATGCACGGGAGAAAATCTATTTTGATCAATTAATTGTAATATAATGAGCCCTATTTATACTATACATAACACAGATCCTACTCCTACTCAATATGGGACTCAGGCTAATTACATATTAACTTTATAACTATCGAACAGTCCCCCTCAAGCTGGTGAATACAAATCATATGTACCGAGCTTGTTACATATGTAACTAATACGAGGACCAGTGAGGGACTTGGTGAAAATGTTTGCAAGCTGATCATTCGACTTCACCACTTTGTAGCAATATCTCTTGAGAGTATCTTTTCTATGAAAAAATGACAATCAATCTCAATGTGTTTAGTTCTCTCATGGAGCATCGGATTTGATGCAATATGAAGGGCAGCTTGATTATCACACACAAGTTCCATCTTGCCGATCTCACCAAATTTCAATTCATTAAGCAAATGTTTGATCCAAACTAGCTCACATGCTGCCACAACCATTGCTCGATATTCTGCTTCTGCACTAGACCAAGCAACCAAATTTTGTTTCTTGCTCTTCCAAGACACCAAATTACCTACTACTAAAACACAATATCCAAACGTAGAACGTCTATCAGAAGGTGATCCTGCCCAGTCAGCATCTGAGTACCCAACAATTTGCTCATGGCATCGATCTTCAAACAATAATCCTTTGCCTGGAGCTGATTTTATATATTGAAGAATGCGGACAACTGCATTCCAATGACTATCACAGGGAGAATCCAAGAATTGACTTACCACACTCACAGGAAAGGAAATGTCAGGTCTAGTCACTGTGAGGTAATTTAAATTACCAACCAGCCGCATATATCTTGCAGGATCGCTAAGCGGATCCCCTTGTCCTGGTAGAAGTTTAGAATTCGGATCTATAGGAGTGTCAACAGGTCTACAGCTTGCCATTCCTGTCTCCCCAAGTCTAAGGCATACTTTCATAGTGAAATTGCAATACATGAGCTAGACTGAGCGACCTTAATACCTAGAAAATACTTTAATTGCCCAGATCCTTAGTCTTAAAGTGCTGAAAGAGTTGTTGCTTCAACTTAGTAATACCATCCTGATAAATACTGAGATTTGAAGCAGAATGCCGATAAAACACAAAGTGATTAGCTTCACTACGAGTCACGCCAAACTCCTAAATAACTGTCACACCGGGATCGAGGAGACTGCTTTAGACCATAGAGGGACCGGCGCAACCGACATACAAGGGCACTAGAATCCCCTGAGCAACAAAACCAGTTGTTTTCTCCATATAAACCTCATCCTCAAGGTCCCCGTGAAGAAAAGCATTCTTAATGTCCAGCTGATGGAGAGGCCAATGTCGAACAACAACCATGGATAGAAAAAGGCGGACTGATACTATTTTAGCCATGGGAGAAAAAGTATCATTGTAATCGAGCCCAAATATCTGAGTATACCTTTGGCAACAAGACGAGCCTTAAGTTGATCAACTTGGCCATCTGGACCAACTTTGACTGCATACATCCAACGACAACCAACCATCGATTTACCCGAAGGAAGAGGAACAAGCTCCCAAGTACCACTCGTATGTAGAGCAGACATCTTGTCAATCATAGCCTGTCACCACCCTCGATGAGACAATGGTTCACCTGTAGACTTAGGGATGGAAATAGAGGACACAGATGATACAAATGCATAATGGGGTGATGACAGACGATGGTAACTTAAACCGACATAATGGGGATTAGGATTAAGTGCGGATCGTATACGTTTCCGTAGTGCAATCGGTTGACTAAGAGGAGACAAGTCCGTAGCATTAGCAGGGTCAAGTGCAGGACGTGAATCAGTTGGGCTTGATGCTGGCGCGGGTACGACGATGATAAGTCAAGAGTGGTGGAGTTGTAGAAGGTTGAACTGGACTGGTGGTAGAACTGCAACTATAGGCAGTGGAACTGGAGCAATAGGTGATGGAGCTGCAACTGGAGCTGTAGGTGATGAAGTTGGAGTTATAAAGGAAGATGAATGAGAGATAGTGACTGAATCTCCAAAAGATGGAACTGGTAGGCGGTAGCACCTGAGAAATATCTAAATGGTTACCTGGACCTGTGAAGTATGATTTGGTTTCAAAGAAGATAACATTAACAGACATAAGATACTGTTGGAGGTCAAGGGAATAGCAACGATATTCATTTTGTGTTCTCGAGTAACCCAAAAATACACACTTAAGAGCACGAGGAGCTAATTTATCTTTTCATGGAGTAAGGTTATGAACAAAACATGTGCTCCCAAAGACACATGGTGGAAGAGAGACCAAAGGTAAGTGAGGAAACATGACAGAGAATGGAACTTAATTCTAGATGGCTGAAGATGACATACGATTAATAAGATAGTAAGATGTAAGAACTGCATCCCCCAAAAACGCAACGGAACATGAGATTGTATGAGTATGGTACGAGAAATTTCAATAAGATACCTATTATTTCTTTCAGCTACCCCATTGGGATGTGTACGGACAAGATGTTTGATGAATAATCCCATGAGAGTTCATAAACTGCTGAAATAAAGAAGACAAATACTCTAGGACATTATCACTACGAAATGTGGGGATAGAAACCCAAATTAATTTTGAATTTCAGCGTGGAAGGTTTAGAAAATAGAAAACAACTCAAATCGATTTTTCATCAAAAAATATCCAAGTGCACCTAGAATAATCATCAATGAAGCTGACAAAGTAGCGGAATCCCAAGGTAGAACTGACCCGACTAGGACCCCAAACATCTGAATGGACTAAAGTAAAAGGTGACTCTACTCGATTATCAAGACGCCGAGGAAACGAGAGAGGGTATGCTTACCGAGTTGACATGACTCACACTATAGAGTGAACAAGTGAGATAGACCACATACCATTTTTTGAAGTTTTGACAAATTGGGATGTCCCAACCGTTTATGTAATAGATCTGGTGAATCAGTAACAAGACAAGTTGTTGAAGGAATACAAGATGTGAGTCCATGTGATTTTGCAAGGATAAGGTAGTAAAGTCCATCTACTTCATGCCCAGTACCAATGATCCGCCCTCTACTGCGTCCCTGTATAAAACAAGGTCATCAAGAAATAAAATAGAGCATTTAAGTGATTTGACTAAGTGACTAACGGTTGTGAGATTAAAAGAACTACCGGGAACATAAAGAACTGCATCTAAAAGTAAGGAAGGAAGTGGACTTGCTTGGCTTATTCCAATTGCCATGGTTTGAGGCCCGTTATCCATTGTGACTGGTGGGAGTGATTGAGAATATGAAATAGTAGTGAAAAAAGATTTATTATCAGAAATATGATCATATGCACCTGAATCAATGACCCAAGACTCAGAGGTTGAAGAGTGGGAGACACAAGTCAAGCTACTATCTGTTTGAACAACGCAAGCTATCCCTGAAGATGTTTGTTTACATGCATTGTAATGAAGAAAGTCAATATTATCCGATAGAGAAACCATCCAATTATTCGTAGTATTAGATTCCATTTTGCTACAACCAATTTCTCAAATTCTTGATTACAACTTGTATGGTTAACCTTGGAATGCCAAATCAAAACAACTTTTTCTTTTTTTTTTGTTTGTTTGGAAAACACTGTTTACTCGTGATCACACTCAACTATGTCTAATAACAGACTAAACGGGCGTTGCAAATATAATCCGGGGTATTATGCCCAGAGTTGATCCCACAGGGAATTTACGTATCAATCAAGTCTTTAGAATACGCAATTTTTACTCAATCAATTCTCTCAAGACTTTTTAATATAAATTGGTGATGTTTTACTAATTCTACTCACAATAATAATAACTAGAAATTACTAACAATGTGTTGTAAACAATTATGATAAAGGTCTAAGGTTATGGTTTCCCCCGTCGGTGAACTTCCTTCTCGGATACTTCTTATAGTTTGATTAGTTGTCTCTATCAATCATGAACACTCTATCTACCATAAATCTCTCTCAAGTAATTATGATAATTTACTAGACGCACTCTCTCAAGTTACGCTAGCTAGATTGCATTACAGTTCACTTTAGATTGCACCCGAGGTATCGTTATCTCTAATCCAACCTCTAAACCCTCGGTTATGACTTTC
>MDKJ01028760.1:0-20338 GCA_005239525.1 Nicotiana knightiana | reverse complement strand
TATTGGCCCTCGGCCTCACTCAGTCAGACACTCTCAGCATGCCATTCGGGCCATAAATAAAACTGGGTTCTCGACCCAAAATAGTATCTCATTTCAAGAATAGTAATATTATCTAATAAGAGTGTCAAAAATTTCACAACAAAGACTGAGTGTAAAATCATAGTTTCAAAGTGAGGAATATCAGTAAAATAGCCCTCAAAGAGTTAAAACAGATCGGCACTAGGCCCCAAAAATGGCTTACAGCCCAAGTATAACAAAACATAGTAATACTAATAACCATATGCTTTAAAAGCGGTTTCGCAACTCAATAGTTGCCTAAAAAGATACATTTTCCAAATTTCCAATTCGTGCACGCCACACACTCATCATCCAGTGTGTGTGTCACTCCAAATCCATGAAAGGATGTAAAGTCCGGGGTTTCATACCCTCATGACAAAATTTAAAGATATTACTTACCTCAAACTAGCCCGAAAAGCTACTCTACAACCCACTTGCCTCTCGAATCAACTTTCGAGTGCTCCAAATCTATTAAGATCAGGTCTTTCTCATCAAATTATGCTAAGGGAATGAACTCCAAATTGAAAAATATCAATTTTAGCACAAAACCCGAAATTAGCCAAAAGGCGACCTCCGGGTCCGCATCTCGGAACTCAACAAATTTTATACAAAAGTGTTCTTCATCATCTCACGAGTCCGTACATATAAAGAACTCTAAAATCGGAGTTCGTTTGACCCCTCAAATCATCCCCTAAAGGTCTCATAATCTCAAGCCCTAATTCCATCTTTTTCTACTGATTTTTATAAATTAAACGATGATAATTTGATCCTTAATCACATCTAATCGAGTTTTAGGATCCAAAATCCTTACCTCAATGAAGAACAATGATTTCCTCTCTTAAAAATCGTCTCAAAAGCTTCTTCCCGTTCAAAAATGGTGGAAAAGTGGGTTATGGTCGCGGATGGTCTATTTAAATACACTGCCAGATATTTGGGACTTACTCAGTGCGTTCGCGTGAGGAGCAACGCGATCGCATAGCTCTGACCACGCTCCCCCATGCGATCGCAGCCCAGGCCCCGCGTTCGCACATCATTAACTCACCCAGCCTGCCCACGCGCCTCACACCTGTGCGATCGCACCATGTCCCACGCGTTCGCACAACCTTCCCCCTTCCCTCACTTCGTGATCGCGTCCCCACTATGGCGATCGCATATAACAAAACCTGCTGCCTCACAACTAGCCTATGCGATCGCATACTATTCCCCCTGATCGCATAGGAGAAAACCATTACCTGAAAACACCAGCAAAACTGCCACTTTCTTACACCCAAACTTGGTCTGTTCACCTCCCGAAACACCCCCGAGGCCCCCAGGACCCCAACCAAACATACCAACACATCCCATAACCTCATTCAAACTTAGTCGGGCCCTCGAAACACAAAAAATAACATCAAAACACCAAAATCACATCGAATTCAAGCCTATGAACTTTGAAATTCCTAAATTCCACCAACGATGCCGAAGCCATCCAAAACACCTCCGATTGATATGAAATTTTGCACACATATCCAAAATAACATTACGAACCTGTTCCAACTTCTAGAATTCCATTCCGACCCCGATAGCCTATTTTCCACTATCGACAGGAAATCACCAAAAACTAACTTTCGCCAATTCAAGCCTAATTCTACACCGGACATCAAAACTTCATTCCGAACACACCCCTAAGTCCCAAATCACCTAACGAAGCTATCCGAGCCATAAAATCCGCATTCGAGGTCGTTTACTAATGAGAGTTGACTTCTCTCACTTTAAGGCTATTCTTAAAGACTAAGTGACTAAATTCTCACTACAACCATTCCGATTCCGAGCCTACCAACACTAACATATCATAAACAGTATAACCAACCTATGACAAGGCAATAACAGTAATTATAATGCAAGTTCTACGTAACGATCGACCGAGTAGTTACAATTTTCATCCCAACATTATAGGTTAGTAGATTTTAACTTGTTTCCTTACATTTCTATAAATACCCATTGATTTTTAACCTTTAATCTATGCTTTTTCATGGTAGAAACTACGGATTTAGGTAGAAAATGGGGATTTTGAGAAATTGAGATTTAGACCTCAAATTGAGGTTGATTTTCGAAACTAATCACATAAACAGGCTCGGGGGTGAATGGGTAATTGGGGTTTGGTCTGAATCTCGGGTTTTGACCAAGCGGGTTCGGAATTGATTTTTGTTGATTTTTCCAAAATCATTAAATATTTAATGTTTTTCACCGTGGGTAGTTTTTAAAGCCTATTTTAAATTATTTGAACTATATTTGGTTAGATTTGATTTGGAGGCTAATTCTAGAGGAAAAACTGTGATTGAGCACTCATTTCGTTGCAGAGTGAGGTAAGTGTCGTGGTTAACCTTGAATTGAGAGATTAGGACTCATTGGTCGATTTGCAATGTGTTTTATGTGTGCAGACAATGTATATGTGAGGTGCCAAATATCTATGTGTGGTAATTGGGTTAAAGCATGTGGCTGGAAATTATTTCTTTGTATTATTGTTTCGTTAATTATGTTTTCCATGCTTAGGTTAGACTATTACTTATATTAATTAGTTATGTTGTATTTATTGTTTACTTCAAAAATGTTGGCTATTTTGAAAGTTGAGTTTGATATCATGGCACTATAATTGAAGTGAAATTGTTTCCCGCCCTATTTTTATTATTAGTATTTGTATTATTGCTTGGTTAGGAAGAGAGAAAAATACGAAGGGTGTTGCTGTGCCGGGGAGTTAAAGCACGAAGTGTGATGCCGTGTCATTCCATTTATGATATTACTTGGCGAGGACGAGAGTAAAAGCACAACAGATGATGCAACGCCATCCTCATTTCATTGCCTTATTTGATTTCCGGTTTTGGTGATTTACTTGGTTATTTTGTTGTTTATTTCGAACAAAATATTATTTTGTGATTTTGTACTTGCAGTTTTTATGATATCTGCCCTTTCGCGTCCCCTCCCAGGTAATATTTTATTGTTCGACTTGTTATATATATATATTCTTACATGGTTTTTACAAAGGTGTCTTGTCATAGCGTCGTCACTACCTCTTCAAGATTAGGTTCGACACTTATGGAGTACATTGGGTCGGTTGTACTCATACTACACTTCTGCACTTCTTGTACATGTACTGGTATTGGTCCTAGCAGTGCTTAGATGTGCGCCTGTTGAATCACATTGATTTAGAGACTTGAGGTAGATCTGTTGGCCTTTGCAGACCTTGGAGTCCCCTTCCATTTCCTATTTTTACAGCTATCTTTACTATTTATCTCATTCGAATAGTTGTATTTATTTCAAACTATACTTTTAGAGTTGCTTATGTACTTGTAACACCAGACATCTGGAATTGAGTTAGACCGCATTATGTTATGGGTTTATTCTATGTATTTCAGCTTCAATCTTCATTAATAATTTTATTATTATTATTATTATTATTATTATTATTATTATTATTATTATTATTATTATTATTATTATTATTATTATTATTATTATTATTATTATTATTTGAACTGTTTAATTATTAAATTGCTTAACTAATGTTAGTTTGCCTAGTAAGTGGACGTTAGGCACCATCACGATCCAAGTGAACAATAGGCTTAACTAACTGTTGTGCTATGATTGTTGTTGACAGTTGAAAGTGACCATTGGACCTTGCCAACGTCATTACTGATTTCGTTGAGGTTAATCTTGCTACTTATTGAGTACATGGAGTCCGTTGTAATCATACTACACTCTGAAGTCCGTGTGCAAATTCAGGTATTGGTGATAGAGGTTGTTGCTAGTGAGTTATTTAACCGAATTTGCTTGGTGATTTCGAGGTAGCAATGTAGTTCCATTCATAGGCCTTGAAGTCCCAATTCTTTTTCTATTGTTATTACTATTTAGTATTTTGGAAAATATTATATTTTATTCAGACTCTGTATTTAGTACTCTATAAAGGTCATGCACTCGGTGACACTTGATTTTTGGGTGATTTCAGCTGTGTTGTCATTATGACTTCATTTATTAATGTTGTTCCACTTTTGAGGCTATTTTTTATTATTGTTGAAGTTTAATTTTCACATAATTATTATTGGCTTGCCTATCAAGCAGTGGTAGGTTACATCATGCCTCCGTTGAGATTTTGGGTCGTGGAAAGTAGGTAACAGAGCTCTAGGTTCATATAGGTCTCATGAATCATGAGAAGGAATAGTAGAGTATTTTAGATCGGTACAGAGACGTTGGTACTTACCTTCGAGATGCTATAGGGATTTAGGAACTTTCCCTTTCTTAATTCATTACCGTGCGACTTTATCTCATCTTGAAGCCTGCAGCTTTAGTTCTTTCCCATTTACTTGTATGCAATATTGAGTAATCAATATTAGTTGGGAACCAGTGAAGTATGATGATGATACAGATGTAGTGTGGGATTTTTGTCCCTATATTGTATGGACATATTACTATTATCGCCTTGCGGATGGGTTGCTGTCTATTGCAGCCCCAGTGTTAGTTTTGTCCCCAGGTTCGGGGCCTTTTACAATGTGTTGTTATAATTCATATGTTGGTTTTGATGCGGTGTTGGTGCAGAATGGTAGGGTGATTGCTTAAGCTTGAAGTAGTAGCATCCCCATGAAAAGGATTATCTAATTTACGATTTGAAGTTTGGCATTTTTCTAGCGGATGAGAGGCCTTAGGGCTATAGATGTTTAGGCTTTGGTTGACAGATTTGCAAGATTAGGTAATTCTGAGTTTCCTAGAGTTATCACTTGTGTTGTTGCACACTAGTCCTTGCTTGAGCTCAATATAGATCGTTAGTATGTTGATTTCCATTTGCTTGTCCTTAGGGAAACAATGTTGTAAGGTAGTGCTAAGGAGGTGGTCCTTAGTGTGGACGGGGAATTGCAACTTCAGGATCAGATTTGCAGTTCTAGTATTGATAGTTCGAGGGAGATGATCCTTGAAGAGACAAATAGTTATGGTATTTATTCGGACAGGTGATATAGAGATGTATCCTAATTTGAAGTATCATTATAAGGTTGGAGGATGAAGAAGGACATTATTTTACATGTCTCATGGTGCTTGATTGTCAGGAGGTCGAGAAAGAACATCAGGACCTAGTGGCTTACTTCGAACGATGGCTATACCAGTGTGAAAGTGAGAGCTTATCATTATGGGTATGTGGTAGGATTGCCATGGATTTCGAGGAGGTTTGATGATATTTGGGTCACTATGGACCATTGAGTTTATTTCATAATGGTGGTGACTTCTTATATTTTGAGGGTTCGAATTTGATGAGAAGGGTTTGTTTGAGCTACTACGGAATTATGAATGCTTGATTATCATCTCGGTGTGAAATAATTGCTTGAGTTGGGATGTGTTGTTGGGTATTCTAGTTGTTCATTTCTGGAGTGAAATAGGTTTTTGCAGCCTGTGGACGAGTGTGGACTCATGATGATTAATTGATTGCATAATAGTTGCACCCATTGCAGGTTATAGAAAGATGTTGATATGAGGCCACACAGGTGGACTATCTCATGTGAGAAGGTTGGGGCTGATAGTTTGGGATGCGTTATGATGGGTGCAGCATGAGCTTATGAGAAATTCAACTGAGTAACAATGTAGAATCATGGTAGTTAGAGAAGAGCAATCATTACGGGTTTTTGGGCTATGTGATTGTGGCTTAAAGCCAAGTGGGTTAGTCTACCATCGGAGATTGGATCATCTGGTTGTGTTGTTATAGATTCTGGAGTAAGGAACGCTTGTGGATTAGATATAATTTTAGGAGGATGACTTGAAGAATGATTAGAGCAAGAAATTTTCCGGATGTGTGTTATATTTCATCTAAGTTACATATATGAAGGTTCTGGGAGGACTCATGTTCAATATTCTTTTGTGGAGGTAGTGTGCAAGGGAAATGATTCGCTCTGTTGTTTCTTTTTGGAGTGTTCATGTGTTAACGAAGTACTAATTGTTGACGTCCAATTTTACCCTCCCTTGTAAAATTAAGTTATTTATACTTAATGATTTACAATAAATATGGTGAAGATATTTTCAAATTAATAATACTATTTTTATATAATTATAATAGGAAATATGTAATTAATGGTATTAATTTAACGATTTGGTGTTAAATATTTATAAAATACATTACCTTTACTATTTTGAACTTGTTAAAATAACTTCTATAGTTTGATAACAAATTTTTACAATTAATTTAACAAATTAATCTTTGATTTTTTATTACACCACTTATTATTTGAAATTAATTTAATAATTTGGTAAATAAAGTGTTTTAATAAATAATTAGTTATTTACAGTAATTTACAGTGTATTTGATGATTACATTTCTATCACATTTAATTAGAATAAATTAAGCTTAATTAATTTAATTTTAAAAGGGTTAAAAGACTAAAACGCTACAATTGCAAATGCTTAATTAAACCTTATATGACTATTTGATTAATTAAAACCATCCAAAACACATGCCAAATGCCATTTGACCCAGTCCAAAATTACCCCCTATCATCCACCTTGGCGGTCTGCCCCGACCCCTGAGAATCAGTAAAATCGTGCCACATCACACCTCACTCTCACTCAAAACAAGCACAAATGATTTGGATCGATCGATCCAAATCATTGACGGTCCACATTTATTTGTATTTACCTTTTATTTAAACCTCGCCCCAGATATTATCTCGACCGTTGGATCACAGATCCAACGGTCCCCATTTTTCCCTAATAACTATTTTTAAATCCATAGGACCTGAATTATCAGCTGTTGATCAAATGATCCGATGACCCAGATCCCATCTTCATTTTTGACCCAGAGACACATGTAACCTAAATTCATTCTTTCCCAAAACAGCCGCTCCTCTTTCCTTTTTTCCTCTCTATTCTCTCAATATCTCTACGTCCATCAATCATGAAATTGTAACGATCTGACCGGTTATTTTGAGCTCTAGCATGTCGTTCGGCAGTTTGAGACCTTGAGTAGCTTCACTTCATGTATCAGGACTTATACGTATGGTCGGAATTGAATTTTGGGAAGTTCGGAGTTGATTCAGATGGATAATATTCAATTTAGAAGTTCAAGTTGGAAGAGTTGAAAAAGGTTTTACTTTTGAGTAAATGACATCGAAATTGGGATTTGAAGGTTCCAATAGTTTCGTATGATGATTTCGAACTTGGGCGTATGTTCGGGTTGTGTCATGGGTCGCCCGGGAGCATTTCGATGCTTATTATGGAAAGTTGGAATTTTAAAAGTTTAAGAATTTCTTAGTTTGATTTGAAGTGGACTTTTGTGTCATCGATGTCCGTTTGAGGTTCCGAGCCTTGGAATAGGTTCGTATAGTGATTTTTGACCTGTGTGTAAAGTTTGGCGTCATTCCGGAATGTTTAAGCGTAATTCAGACGAGTTCATCGAAGTTTGAATGTCTGAAAGTTTAAAGAAGGTTTCAATCATCGATTGACAATTTTGATGTTGTTTGACGTGATTCGAGGCTTCAATTAAGTTCATATTGTGTTTTAGGATGTGTTGGTACATCTGGATAGGATCCTGGGGGCCTCGGGTTTGAAACAGATTGAAATTTGGATTTGAGGAAGTGTTGTTATTGTTGAAGACCGGTGTCATCGCACATGCGTAAGGAGTGGCCGTAGGTGCAGTCACGTAGGTGTAGAAGGGGTCATCGCAGGTGCGAAATTCGTGGAGGGGACCTGGGAGCATAGGTGCGAGGAATATTCTGCACCTGCGAGGTTACAGATGCGGAGAAGAGATAACAGAAGCGGAATTGGCCAAGAAGGCCTGGGGCCGCAGAAGCGGACTTGGTCATGCAGGTGCATGAGCGGAGAAATGCTTGTTGTACGTAGGAGCAAAAGCGTAGATGCGCTATTTGGGCCGCAGAAGCGGAGGTTGCTGGCTTGAGCTTGAGCCGCACTTGCGATGGATTTTCCGCAGGTGCGGAG
The DNA here is from genome assembly GCA_005239525.1 of Nicotiana knightiana. NCBI lineage: Eukaryota > Viridiplantae > Streptophyta > Magnoliopsida > Solanales > Solanaceae > Nicotiana > Nicotiana knightiana. The sequence goes on along the minus strand of MDKJ01028760.1, from coordinate 12,337 downwards.
TCGTAGAAGCGGCTATTTGACCGCAGATGCGAAAGTCGTTGGGCAGTGGGGTGATTTTAATTCGAGAGTTAACCCATTTGTCCCACATTTTCATTTAGTTTAGGCGAGTTTTGGAGCTCTTCAAGAGGGAATTCTCATCATCTATTGCAAGTTTTGGATTTATAGCCATCGGTTCGAGGTGTTGGAGAGATGTTGGAGCCGATTATTGAATTTCAGAGCTAGGTAAGTCTCCTCTCTAACCTTGTGAGGGGGAAATTACCCCGTAGGTTTTGTTCTTGTAATATGCTACATGTTGTGGGAGCTGCGCACGTATGAGGTGACGAGTGTCCGTGCACATGCTAGAATTCGTGATTATGTCCGGGTAGACTACGATTCACGCCATGCTTTAGTTGTACTAGTTGAGTTATTCTTGCCTGCTTAGTTATTTGATTTTGCATTATGACCTGAGACTAGGATTGCGTAGAGTGATAGACTCGCTATTGTATAGAGTTGACGAGCTACTTGATTAACCACGGAATAATTGTGCTTTCTGTTATGAGTTTCTCCCGCGTTATGCATTTCCATCGAAAAGCTTCCTTAAATTTCATAACTCACACGTATAATCGTGATTGGGGTCAAAGACCCATTAAAGCTTCTTATTCTAACGGGATCGAGCTGTTCGCTTCGGCAGGATATGTAAAACACTCTTCTGGATCGGGTCGTTCGCCTCGACAGGATTATGTACTATATTCTTATGGGGTTGGGTCGTTCGCCTCGGTAGTATCATATTCTTATGGGATCCGACCGTTTGCCTCGGCGGTATCATGTACATATTCTTATGGAATGGGGTCGTTCGCCTTGGCATTTTTATAAAATAATCTTATGGAATCGGAACGTTCTCCTTGGAAACTTCATGAAACACTCTTATGGGATCAGGCCGTTCGCCTCGGCAGAATCGTGCGTAATATTTGACAAGAAACGAAAGTATCCGTGATTTTTCGTGATTTGAATTGTGATGACCTGTCTGGTGGGACTATTATATATATATACTCCACTTAAGGAGGTAATCGATAATTGAGAGCTTGTGTTTACTGTTCAGAGGAGTATCGTACCACGTACCTATATTTGTTTACACTGTTTATTTATCATGCTACATACTTATTTACTTTATATTTTACTTGATTTATCGGACCACTAGTAAGTGTCGATGTCGACCCCTCGTCACTACTTCTCCAAGGTTAGGCTAGATACTTACTAGGTACGCGTTGATTTACGTACTCATGCTACACTTCTGCACTTATTGTGCAGGTATATAGATTTCTGGTGGTCTTTTGCGCGCAAGGGCGTAGCTATTACGGGGACTTCACGGTGAGCTGTATCCCATGTTACAATCCGCAGCATACGGAATCTCCATCACAATTATTTTACATTTTCATGTCTAACTTGTATTCCATACAGAGGTTGTATTGTTATTGTAACTTCCAGTAGATGCTCATGCACTTGTGACACCGGGTTTTGGGGGGTGTTTTAGAATTTATTTATGGATTGTTTACATTGGTACACTTTTACTTATTGTTTTAATTAAACCGTACGTAACTACGATTTATTTTAACGCAGTGACCTCTCTAATGGTTCTTTTTTGATCACCTGTGGCATGTACCGGATATACCCCCGACTTGATGTATTCCGTGACATCGTGGAACCAAGGTTCACCATCAATTTCTTCTTCAACCATATTACAATAAGCGTGCTGGTCACAAACTTGGATATGCACGGGGTCGATTTAAGTCTTATCCGGATGGTGTAACATTGACGCCAGAGTAGCCAAGGCATCGGCAATCTCATTATGCATCCTGGGGATATGCTTGAATTCTACTAACCTGAATCGTCGACCAAGATCATGTAGACATTGTCGGTATGGTATAAGCTTCAAATCCCGGGTCTCCCATTCTCCCTAAATCTGGTGAACCAGCAAATCCAAGTCTCGCCGAACCAGTCTCTCTTGGACTACCATGTCTACAGCTAACCTCAAACCCAGAATGCATGCTTCGTACTCTGCCATATTGTTGGTTCAATAAAATTGAAGTTGGGCTGTTACGGGGTAGTGGTGTCCTGTTTCAGAAATGAGCACAACCCCTATTCCAATGCCTTTCATGTTAGCAGCTCCATCAAAGAAGAGTTTTCAACCTAGATTTTCCTCATGGTCGACCTCGTCAACATACATTATCTCTTCATCAGGAAAATAAGTCTTCAATGGATCGTACTCTTCATCCACCGGATTCTCGGCCAAATGATCGGCCAGGGCTTGAGCTTTCATCGCGGTCCGGGTCACATAGATGATGTCAAATTCTGTGAGTAAAATCTGTCACTTTTAAAGTCTTCCTGTGGGCATAGGCTTCTGAAAGATATACTTTAGAGGATCCGTGCGAGAAATGAGGTAAGTAGTGTAGGATGACAGATAATGCTTCAACTTTTGTGCTACCCAAGTCAGGGCGCAACATGTCCTTTCAAGAAGAGTATACTTAACCTCATAAGGAGTGAACTTCTTGCTGAGATAATAAATGGCTTGCTCATTCCTGCCTGTAATGTCATGTTGGCCTAGTACACAACCAAAAGAATTATCCAAGATCATCAAATAGAGAATCAATGGTCTCCCGGGTTCCAGCGGGACCAGTACAGGTGGGCTCGACAGCTACCTCTTGATCTTAGCAAATACTTCCTGACACTCGTCAGTCCACTTGACTGCAACATTATTTTTCAACAACCTAAAAATGGGCTCACAAGTTGTTGTGAGTTGAGCAATAAACCTTTTGATGTAGTTTAACCTCCCAAGAAGACTCATCACCTTAGTTTTGTTCTTCGGCGGTGGTAATTCTTGGATGGCTTTGATATTTTACGGGTCCAACTCAATACCGCGTCGATTGACAATGAATCCCAACAGTTTCCCGGACGGGACACCAAATGCACATTTTGCCGGATTGAGCTTGAGGTTGTACCAGTAGAGCCTTTGGAAAAACTTTCTCAAGTCACCAACATGGTCGGACTGCTTCATTGACTTTATGATCACATCATCTACATAAACCTCAATTTTTTTGTGTATCATGTCATGAAAAATGGTAGTCATTTCCCTCAAATAAGTTGCCCCTGCATTTTTCAAACCAAATGGCATTACCAGGTAGCAATATGGCCACCATGGCGTGATGAATGCTGTCTTTTCTGCATCTTCCTCATCCATTAGGATCTGGTGATATCCAGCATAGCAATCCACAAAAGACCCGTTCTCATGCTTGGCACAATTGTCGATCAGAATGTGGATGTTCGACAGAGGAAAGTTATCCTTTGGACTCGCCTTGTTGAGGTCACAATAATCAACACACACCCTGGTCTTACAATCCTTCTTTGGTACTGGCACCACATTAGCTAACCAAGTGGCATATCGAGTGACCCGAATGACCTTTGCATCAAGATGCTTTGTGATTTCCTCTTTAATCTTCACACTCATGTCGGTTTTGAACTTCCTTAACTTCTGCTTGACAGGAGGAAACGCCGAATCAATCAGCAGTTTATGAACTACCAAATCAGTTCTCAGACCCGGCATGTTGTCATATGACCATGCAAAGTCATCTTTATATTCGAACAGAGCTTTGATTATCTCTTCATTGATTTGCGGTTCCAGATGCACACTTATCTTAGTTTCCCTGATATTATCCTGATCTCCTAAATTGATTGCTTCAGTTTCATTCAAATTAGTCTTGGGTTTTTATTCAAAGTGATTTAGTTCTCTATTTCCTCAAATGCTGCTTCTCCATCATATTCTATTTCATCATCACACTCAACTTCTTGGATCATTATTTCAGAATTAGATTGGCTTTTAAGACTTGGTTGAAAATTCCTCATGCATGTCATGTCATTGAAACCAGTATAAAAAGAACTGTATAAAAGAAAAAAAAACAAACAAAAATGAAACGCTATCAGATATAATGGAAAAACTGGAAATTGTATTTTAATCATAAAAGGATATAAGGGTTTGTACATCAAAACAAGCAAAGATAAAAATCTGGATTACAACCCTGGAATAACCCAGATAACAGAAAGGAAAAGAAAGCAAACTACCAAAAATCCTTCCGGGTGGGGAGAGGAGTAGCTTTCCAATTGCTAAGCTTCACATTTGGCCCAACAAGCTGCACATCGGCATTATTGGAACCTTCTCCGATTTCTACCATATTAACCTCATCAAATGGACTCTGGAACCTCTTGATCAGCTCTTTGTCAAAGTTGAACACAGGTTTTGGGACCACTGATACTGGGTTTTTTGCGATCCTTGGCTTGACAAAGGACTTGGAGATGTGTGGAACAGGCTTAGGAAGTCACCATGCCTTCCTTCTTAGATTTTTAACCTTCTTCACATCCTTCCCCGTGGGCTTGAATCCCATACCAAACGTGCCAAGACATTCACGTAGACACACTGGATGCATGATACCCTGTAGAGAGGAACCCAGACCTTTGCCCGGCACAAAACCATTCTTCAGCATTTCATTTGCTACCATGACAGACGTGGAGGGTATCTTCAGACCTGGAACACACTCTCCCTCGAAAATCTTCTCAACAGACACTGTTTTGAAAGTTTGGTAGACCCAAGGCCCTTTATCATCTTCAGCTTAAATAAATGGAATAGTTGTGTCATTATCTTCAGCTTAAATAAATGGAATAGTTGTGTCATTATAAGCAGACAAGTTATCGCCACCGTGCACAACTATTTCTTGCTTGTCCCATTCGAACTTTACCATCTGATGCACCGAAGATGAGACTGCCTTAGCAGCATGTATCCAGGGCCTACCTAACAATAAGTTGTAAGAGACGACCACATCTAACACTTGGAACTCCATAGTGAATTCAGTTGGCCCTATTGTTAGTTCGAGCATTATATCGCCAACAAAATCCTTCTATCCTCCGTCAAAACCTCGAACACATACACCGTTCTTGTAGATCCTTTCAGTACCAATTTTCAACTTTTGCAAAGTGCACAAAGGGCAAAAATATTTGAACTGGAACCATTATCTACTAGTACCCTTGAAACAACAGAATCCTCGCATTTCACTGTGAGATAAAGAGCTCGGTTGTGTTTTGTACCCTCCATGGGAAGTTCATCATCCGAGAAAGTGATCCTGTTTGCTTCGAAGATCTTGCTAGAAATCTTCTCCAAATGGTTCACTGTGATCTTATCAGGAACATGGGCCTCATTCAAAATCTTCATGAGGGCCCTACAATGTTCATCTGAATGTATCAGCAAAGATAAAAGATAAATCTGAGCTGGTGTTTTCCTTAACTGCTCCACAATGGAATTGTCCTGCACCTTCATTTTTTTTCAAGAACTCTTCTGTCTCTTCTTTGGTTTCTTTACTGGGATTTTGCTATCTTTGAACGGCTTAGCTTTCCTCAACTCTTCTGGGGTAAAGCATCTCCCGGAACGAGTCATCCCTTCGGTTTCATTGACTTTCTCCTCTAGTTCCTTCCCTTTATAAGTTACTATCACTTGCTTATAATTCCACGGAACAGCCTTGGTATCCACTACTGGCAGCTGAGTCACTAGTTTAATAACAATAGGGGCAATGCGAGCCCCTTCCACAATTATGACATGCTTACCTGCTATTCCTAGCACAACCACTCTTGGCTTTTCTCGCTCTACTCTAACATCCTCTGGGAACCCTTTCATGACCAATACAAACGGCTTAATATTAAGTGTGCTTAACTTATCTTTCACCCCTTCAACTGTCGAGGAGGCTGCCTTTGTAGAAACTGGAGTTTTAGCTGAAGTACTTTTGCTGGCCCAAATTATCATAATAGAATTTGAAGACTCCTAGGGCTTCCCATCTTTGTGCACTATCTCAATTATATGCGTCTCATCATTGGCCGGCAAAGGTTTTTGATTGATGTTTGGCACCTCTGGACTTTGGACCACAATTTGGTTTGTAACAATAAGCCTTTGAATTGCCCTCTTCAAGTGCCAACACTTCTTTGTGTCGTAACCGGGGGCATCAGAACAATATGCACATCTGAGGGAATAATCCTTGTTCCTTGGAGGTGGATTTGGTAGCTTCGACTCGATCGGCCTCAGAACATCCAACTGCCTCAATCTTTGGAACAAACTGGTATAAGATTCTCCAAGAGGAGTGAAAGTTTCTTTCCGCGTCTGTCTCTTTTTTTTATAATTTGGCCTTGGTCAGAAGCTGAGCCAAGTAGGGTTCCGGTATGGTGGCAGGGGTGGATAAGGAATTTCTGGAGTTGGAGCACGCCATTGCGGGTAAGGATGGGGTTGAGCATATGACTGTGCGTGGTGGACATGGTATTGGGGTGGTCTAAGTGGATATTGAGGGTCTGATGGTGGGAAGTAGTGTTGGGGTCGATTATATAGAGCTTGGGTGTAGGATTGAGGTTGGGGATGAGGCTAGGTATACTGCTAAAACAAACCCCTCAGGTCGTTCCATTAACCTGAGACAACCATAGCAACATCCTCTTTCTTCTTTTTGCCTAACACGCCTCAGGTGCCGCCTTGGATCGCCTGCGTGGTTGCCTTTATGCCAGCGTAACTCATGATGTTGCTTGACTTGAGTCCTTCCTCCACCATTCCTCCCATTTTCACCACCTTATAAAGGACTTTCCTATAGCCGAAATCAAATGGCCAAAATAAGTAGGCTCCAGGGCTTGAAGGAAGTATTCAACAATTTCATCTTCTTCCATTGAAGGGTTGACCCGCGCAGCCTGTTCTCTCCAGCGGAAATCGTACTATCTGAAACTCTCATTGGGATTTTTCTCTATCTTGTTAAGTGATAGGCAATCTGGAACAATGTCTATATTGTACTGAAAATGCCGAGCAAAGGCCTGGGCTAGATCGTCCCAAGTGTACCACCTGCTTGCGTCCTGGCGGGTATACCATTCTAGCGCTGCTGCACTCAAGCTTTGATTAAAATATGCCATCAACAGTTCATCTTTCCCACCAGCGCCCCTCATCTTACTGCAAAAATCCTTTAAGTGGGCCACAGGATCTCCATGCCCGTCATACAAATCAAACTTAGGCATCTTGAACCCGGAAGGTAGTTGGACATCAGGAAACAAATACAAATCCTTATAAGCCATGATCACTTGGCTCCATAGCCCTTGCATATTCCTCAATGATTTCTCCAAGCTCTTTACTTTCCTATATATCTCATCTTGCTCTGCGTTCTTGGGTGGTTTTTCGGTTTCATCATGAGGCTCAAAGTGAGGGGTGTAGGAGTAAGGGTCCGGGACTTTGAAAGTGGGTTCTGCGGCATAGTATTAGGCATCGAGGGTTTGAAATGTAGGTTCACTAGAGGAGTTGTGGAGTGTAGCTCGCGGAGGAGGTACAAAGACAAGAGCGGGTGTCGGAGCAGGGTAGGAAGCTGTTTTGGCTGGTGGAGCATGAAAGACTTGGGATGAAGTGTCGGGGTAGTTATGGTATGGAGTAGAGCCTGGTACGTGTTGAGGAGAGAGGTCAATGGTACTATACATATGGGTTTGGGATAATGGTGGGATGGAGGCAGGATTTTCTATATAGTCAGTGGGGAATGAGGGTGGAGGATATCCCTTAACCCATGCTTGGTACATCTCCGCCATCTGGTGCCTCAACCTTTAGACCTCTTCTTTCAGTCCGAATTTGGATTCTACCATCTCCCTTGGTGGGTCAACAACTCTTGTTTCTGCTTCTTTACTGGCCATAATCTCCTTGCGTTTCGATCTGGTGTTATAGGGGTGAATTGCAAGGATGCCAACAAACTAACTACCTGAACAAAATCTGCTTGACTCACACATAACAACTTGGTCAGTTCTGAAGCATTTAACAGATAGTGAATCACATATTGGGGATGTAATGCACCTGAGCAGTTAAACGTTTCTAAATGCTTTGTGACTGCTTGTGTGTTTCATCCCGACTCTTTTTTTTTAAATTTCGAATCTTGATTTTCTTCTCCTCTCTCCTTTTGTTGTTTTTCGCTCTTTTAATTGTCATTCTCTTTTTTTCCTTTTGTTTGGCCCCTCTTTTCTTTCTTCTCTTTTTTTTTTTTATTTCCTCTTCTTCTTTTCTTTTTTTTTTTCATTTTTTTTTTCATTTTTATGATCGAATTCTATGGGGATTGCCTACGTATCATGACGCCGCATGAATCAGATCATTACGTAGTTCAGTAGACAAATGCAAAAATAAAAGAAAAGGAAATTTTTGGGGTTTTTGATTAATAAAAACACATTTTTTTTTCTATTACAGGGACTCAAAAGTACTGACCACTACTGAAATAAACGTACATACTCGAAATAAACAACAAAATAAACTTGAACAAAACTCAAGAAAATACCGACCCCAAACTAAAAAAAATCAAAAATACATCAAAGCCTCCATTGGTACCCGGGGGCCTGCGGGACATCAGTCGGTCTCCGCATGGGCCTTCGTGCAATATCCTATTGAAGGTGGTCTAAGTCAACCATCACTTGGAGAACAAATATCATCACAAAATCAAAGAACATAGACCTGGTCATGTCTTCACATTCATGGCATTTCATTGCAATGTAATCGGCTATCTCTTTAACCCTCATTCTGATGACACTCTCTCCTAAAGCAAACGCCCAATCTGCTGCGCCCGAGCTTCCAATACCTGTGCATCAGTGTTGTTTTGGTCTTGTAGTTGTCGCATGCTCTCTTCTAGTAAGAAAATCAAAGCATAGCAATGCGCACTATCTACCTTAAAATCCTTTGTTTGTCGGATCATTTCATTCTCAAGGGCGACCAAATATTTCTTCAAATTTGCCACTTCTTTTTCATATTTCTGCTTCAACTGATGCGCTAGCCTAGCATATTCTTCTGCACTTCTGGCCAACTTTGTTTGAGCATTTAGCAAGTCCTTCTCGGCCTTCGTCAAATCAAAACTATATTCGTGCTCTTTCCTACTTAGGTTGGTTATAATTTTATCATCTTTCTCACTTCTGACGGGTGTCTCGGCGGTTGTTTTCATCCTTTGGATTTGGGCTCAAAGGGCTTCATTTTCCTTAGCCAATCTCTTCTTTTCCCCTTCATCTTCAGCTGCCTGCAAACTACTATCAAATTTTATTTTTTCAATTTGTCCTTCTAGTTTGCTTATGGTGGCCCGGTATTCTTTTTCCTTGGGTAACCAAACCCACTACTCTTGTGCTGTGTTGACAAACTCTTTGATATGAGGCCTTTTGGTTGGCCATTCAGATTCACTGTTTGTTGTGACTCCCTTTCCATACTAGGAGACATAACTAGGTAGGACCTCGCCCTTGGACAAATCATGTACTCGGGTGTTTACCCCCAAATATTTGCATTCACTCCAAATCTGTCGAACCACTCCTTCAGGAAACTGGGCATCACCGCGGATTTCTACTGCATAAGTGTTACGGTCTTCATCTTTAAGAACAGTCTGGCATCTTCCAAGTTGCCTCAAAACTCGGTACGGTGCGTAGGGTTGGATGCTTCGGAGACCCATTAACAAAAAATAAGGACCAGTGGTGGGAATATAAACAATCTCATCAACGGGAAGCCAAAACAATGTCCACTCTATCTGATCTGCGGTTGTAGAAAGAAGGCAGGTAATCCAATTTTCAACCCCTTCCGGCATTTCTACTCCTGTCACTCGTGTACCAAACTCTTTAATGCAATTCATTCCCATACACCCATAGTTCATGTCTCGAAGACAGTGACGAAGGTGCTCGATCATCCACATCTGCAACAGCAGATTGCATCTCTCGAAAAAACTGACTCCGGCCTTGCAGGAGGTGAGGGCTCGGAATATATCTGATACGATCATGGGTTCCAGGGTACTCTTGGATTCAGTAGTCAGAGTATGGACGACCTCGGCTACTCGCAAATCAATATGCCCGTCTTCCCTTGGGAATACCCAAAGGCCTAAAAACGCCACCATGAAGGCGAAGCATCTATGCGTCTCCCATTTTGACCAGTCTCCTCTAATACAAAGCCCATTTTTCGGGTTGTCGAATCCCCTTAAATGCGCGTATCGTTGGTATAGAAAATTAAATGGGGAAGCTCAACCTAATAGACATTCAGTCTTCACTTGCCTGTTTATTTTCAGCCAATCCAGGAACTTGTGGGGAGTAACAGCCCTTGGAGATATCAGGTACTTGTGTCTTAATCCTTCTGTGCTCCCCATATAACCCGCCATTTCTTCCAGAGTAGGTGTAAGCTCAAAATCTAAGAAGTGCATGACATTGTGAGCGGAGTCCCAGAATGATACTAATGCCTCTATTACATCACTCCTCGGTTGAATTTTCAATAGCCCCGTGAGTGCCCCCAGGTGATGGTTGACCATGTCTCGTCCTTGTTCTCCTAAATCCTCCCACCACATGCGGAATGCTAGTGGAATCTGATCCATAACCTTCAACGGTAAATTTTGAACAGTGCTTATTCTACACAGTTTTTAAATTAGGGTGAGCATGCTAAATGAAGGAGTTTTATTTGAAAAATGACCAAAAAAGGTTATATAAATATATTTGTTTTTTTTTCTTTTCTTGTTTTTGAAAATCGGCCTAAAAAGCAAAATAGGGCTACTATTGCAAATACGGCCCCCTGGCACTTTGGAGGAAAGATTCTAGGGTTGTGTTTGCTAAGCGGCCCAATATGTGTAAAAAACCATGAGTGGCTATTCTTGCAAAAACAGCCTTTCAGCGTCCCGTAGGGACATTTTCGGCCATTTGGCGAAAACGGCATTGCCTAACTTTATTTATGACAAACATTTCCATATTTGACTATTTCCTTTTTTTTTGCAAAAATAGGGCTGGATCCGATGGGGGTTGCCTACGTATTTGTTGACCCATGTCACTGCATAGTTTTGAAGATTGACAAAAGGCTGACCAGTTGAACCAGGTCCATCAGAGCACACATCTTGGACTGACTAGCTGGCACATGAACCGTATATGCTTAGGAGATGTTTTGAATATGAAATATCAATGAACCAAGAGAGTGCCTCCTAATGCGAAAAGGTTCCAAACTGGTCTGATTAATTGCAGCCGAATTCAGCAAGGAAAATAACAAAATAAAGGAAGTTGAGTTTGGTTCGAATTGGTTCACCCAGGTAGAGTTGAACTAGAATTGGAAGACAAGATCAACGACTGACTCTATAAATAATTGATGAATTTCTGCTGGAATAAAACACGCACAAAGCTGAAGTGAATCAAATTCTGAAAGCAAAATTCCCAGATTTATTTTTTCTAGCAGAATCATTGTGCGATGCAAAGGCTACAGTTCAACTAGAAGAACCAGCTCCATCTGATTGATTATTGAGTCTAGTTGATTGTAATAGGAGTTTTTAATATTGTATCTTTCAGCTTTCATAGAAACAATTGTAATAGGTACGTATTGATCAAGTTAGAGTTAACATGAGGTGTATAGAAATTAGCTAGGGGATAGTTACTACAAAGGGATTAGAGTTAATCCTTAGGATTACAAAAGAGTTTACTTAGTAAGTCCGTTTGGCTCAAAGTTTTTAGTGAAGAGTTGAGCAAATCCTACTGAGGAGTAGGTCGTGGTTTTTTCACCTTTTGAGACATGTGTTTTCCACGTAAAAATCTCTGTGTTTTTACTTTACTGCTTTTTATTATTCCGCAACAGTAGTAGTTGGAACACCAAGAAGAATCAGGTTCTTCTACTGAGACAGCACATGAAGATTGGGTACCACACAAAGTAACCTATCTTCTTGTGTGGTATTGAAGTCTAAAACATCAATTGGTATCAGAGCAGGTTATCCTTGAAAGGCTAACACCTTGGAGAAGATCAAGATGAGTGCACCACCTGGAAATTGGGAAGGTCAATCAACTGCAAGGCCACCACTCTTCAATGGCCTGTACTACTCATGGTGGAAAAATAGGATGAAGGATCACCTAATTGGAGAAGATTATGAACTCCGGGACATAGTCACTGATGGTCCTCTAGCTACCATGATGAAGAGTGCTGAAGGTATAGATATACCAAAGACAAGAGCTGATTGCACTGCTGAGGATCTAAAGAAATGGGAGAAGAATGCAAAGGCCAAAAAGTGACTCGTGTGTGGACTAGGTCCAGACGAGTACAACAGAATCCAAAGTTGCACCACTACCAAATAGATTTGGGACACCTTGCAAGTAGCCCATGAAGTAACACCTCAGGTAAAAAGGTCAAGAGGTACTCTACTATACTCTCAATATGAAAACCTCACTATGAAATAAGGAGAGACTATTCAAGATATGTACACAAGGTTCACAACCTTGACGAATAAACTGAAGTCTCTTGGAAGAATCATTCTTGAAGAGGACAAGGTTGAAAAGATCCTAACAAGGGTCTTGC
>ML416852.1:28492-102215 GCA_005239525.1 Nicotiana knightiana | reverse complement strand
GAGAGAGAGAGAGAGAGAGAGAGAGAGAGAGAGAGAGAGAACCTGCACTGTGTTTAGAGGAACATCACCAGAAGAAACTGCTGCCACAACATTGATTACAAGAGCTGCGACATTAACAGTGAGCTGGAATTGAATGAATTTCTGAATATTTGCATAAACAGAACGGCCCCAGCGTACAACCTACATTGAGATAAATTAAGTCAAGGACCATGGCTTTTCATCTATGCTAGTACACTAAGCCTCGGACAAACTAAAACCAGCTGATACAGCACAGACTTAACACGACACATCATCTTCTTCCTCAGCGTTTGGCTGCTTTCTCCATGTTTCTCAAATAAACATGGCTCAAGGGATGACATGTCAGTTAAAGAAGAAGAATATCCACTAGGAAATTTGACGACGCAAAGGCAGAGGGATGCAATAACAAGATAAAAAGAAGCGTGAACTGCTTGTTTTTATTTTCTGACTCCTATTTCCTGCCCTCTCGCCCCCTCTTTTTCACTACATCATCTAACAAAATCTCTGTGGAACTTCGATTTTCATGTTGACTTTACAACTTTGATGAGCCCATGTTACACAATTTTGCAAAATTAATGAAAGTCAGACCATATTCTAATACCTACTGGTTAAGAATTCCCAACATTACATGGTTGATGCAGAATAATTTATGATCTCAGATTGAGTAGCCACATTTTCTAGAAGCATTATAAAGTTAGTCAAAGTCACCTTCACAAATTCAGCAAAATTACCTTCCAAGATCAAAATAAAAAATATAGAATATGCATACACATCTGAGTTTTTCATGTGCTTTCGACCTCACCTTCATGGTCCAAATAAATGTTCTCATCAGAATTCTGAAGTTCTGATAAATCATACACTATAATTAAGCGCGAAGACCTAAAGTGAAAGCTAAAAGACCAGAATACCCATCAAAAGCTGAACGACTGTTTTGCCCTTCACATAAAAATCAATCTATTAAATATATAACTTTTGTACACTGAAGCTTAGTGACTAACCAATAGTTATGTCTTCACTCTTTCATCTTCTATTCAATGTATTAACTTTTAACTACATTAAACGATAATAATGACCGGACTCTTTCATCATCCATCAATTAGCGTGCTATACACGTGCAACGCACGTATCGAGAGACTAGTATGATTTAACAGTGAAAAGGCTTAATAAGCACATCCTATGTGATTGAGGCTTAATGAAAGTTCAGACTCTATTCTAATACTTACTGACTAAGGATCCAACATCTACATAACAGATGCAGAATGAGATTTTACATTTCTGTAGGCGTTATAAGTTAGTCCAATTGACTTTCACAGTTTAGCAAAATTACCTTCCAAGATTGAATAAAACACAGAACATGAATACATATCTATGAGCTTCAATGAGTTTTTGACCTCAAAACACACCTCCGTAGGCCAACAGATGTTCTCATCAGAATTCTGAAGTTTATATAAATGTGTTGTATTTAACGGTGGAAAGACTTAATAAGCATTCCTGACATTGTACATAGTCGAATCTTATAATCACAGACAATTAATCTCTTGAAAGCAATCTAACATTTTCTACAAACACCGAAAGAGATTCTCCAACTCACCTTCACCACTGAAGCAAAATTATCATCCAAGATAATGATGTCAGAGCTTTCTTTTGCGACTTCTGTTCCTTGGATGCCCATGGAAAGGCCTATGTCGGCCTAAATATTGAAACACAATGAAATTAGCTAAACACAAATTCTGATATATCTAAGAGAATAATGTAATTAGGCACAAAAAGCTGCTTATTCCAGACTAAATACAGCACCTGAGCCTCGGCATATCCTTGAGCCCTAAGCATCAAGTCATGATACATTTACTTACCCAGAATCATTTTATTGGAGGTCTATCAAATGGCTATTGAAGCACACAACACAGTGGTCTCTCATTGGAGACATTACCAGCTACAAACAAATTGTACTACATCCAGTGTGATTGAATATCCATATTTTCTAGTCAGACACAAAATATTGTCATAGGAAACTGTAACTCATATACTTAACCCCAAATAGTTACATGGTTTGACACATTTCGTCAAACTACTTTTATAATATATTCGTGAAATCAAAAACTAGGTTTACAACTCTTAACCTAGTCATTGTGCAAGTCAAACATGATATTTAGGCTAAGATCCACCAAATCGAGAAAGACAAACCAATGCCTAGAAAATACCAAATCATTTTACTTTAGGTGCACAAAACAATGCAAGGGCCCTTATGTGCCCATTCTCATTGCCGAGGCCCCCACCAATACCCAGGTGCCGATTGCTAAAACTAATAACCACTTACAAATCAGAAAGGATTTTTTCTCTCTAATGTTAAAAGGAATAAAAAAGGAAACATTTTGAAGGGATATCATGTCGTTGAGAGAGAAGCAACAGAAGAATATTAGGAACATAGAAAAGGGAAGAGGAAAGAGAAAAGATCATCTTCATCATATGATTATCCCTTGATAATACCTATAAAGAGAAAAGATTGCGTCTTTATAAGATATTATCAAGGATCAACCCACTTTTTGTAAATGTACAAAGGGTCAACTACTGATGACACAAAAAAGGAAAAAAATAACTAAACAGTTGAACAAACAGAACGCAATAAGAAAGTCATCGGACCTCATGCAGTGCAGGAGCATCGTTAGTTCCATCTCCAGTAACAGCAACGACCTCCCCTAGTTTACGTAGTGTTTGCACAAGCAAAAGCTTGTCACTTGGAGATGACCTTCCCATAACCTAAAAACCAGATTTCTACTTTTATCAATGTGCCAACATAAAACTGGAGATACAAATAGATTAGAAAAAAGTCAGTTAATATCCCAGTTCATGGATAACATACCGACATTCTTTTCGCGACTTGTTCTCGCTCCTTTTCAGACAACTCACGGAAGGTCTTCCCCTCAATAACTTCAAATTCAGTGACTTCTGCATTTGAAGTTAAAATTCCACACTCCAAGGCAATTGCTCTAGCTGTTTGAATATTATCTCCAGTTACCATGCGCACCTAAAGGTTCTCAAATTGTAAAAATTTTTCTTATAAGAACGAATGCATTCCGGATATCCTCAAATTGTAAGTTATGATCATGTGGCTAACTGTGCTAATAGCATCATACAAGGTGACTAATAATTGAAATATTTAATTCCATTCAAGACCTTTAATTTAACAAAAGAATTCCTGTTAAGAGGAAGATAGATTTTGATAGAATAAACATCAAAAATTAGTATAATTGACTGGTCCAACATGTTTGAAAATAGGTTCAATTAATTAAAAGAAACCACCTTGGACCAAAGTAAAAGTTTTCATTCTGACAAAGTTCTAGCATATGATTATACGGTCCATGGCTATTATTACATCAATATGCAGCCAAAATTTGAGATACAAAAAGATTACTTTAACACCACAATCTCTGCACTGTCTTACTGCATCTTTGACACCTGGCCGACAAGGATCCTATGTAGAAAGGCAAAGAAAGATAAATGAGAACTTGCAATACAACATTTAAAATTAGATACTACACAAATATGTACCATGTCGTATACTGCACAAATTTATATTAATTTTAAATAGGATGTGACATCATTGAATCTTATGATAACTTCCAATTATTATTAACATATACCTGTCAAACAGAATAACTAAATTCAAACCATTTTCTCTCAAACCCCACGACAGTCGAGCCAGGTCAGAGAAAAGCAGGATGGATGGAGTACATGTAGTGCCGTAGACATAAGATTAACAAAGTAACTGAAGGATATGGTATTGGATTTGTTACAAATTACCAAGAAAGGAGGTCATGAGTAGAGCAATATTCAAGAAACTAAATACATCCCAACTACACCACTTTACGGAACATGTACCTTTATACCAAGTATAGCAAGCAAAATAAGGCCATCTTCTGGTAGAACCCAGCGTGCCAGCTGTTCTTCATCAGTTGGAACCTCATCTACATTACAAGTTCGGTATGCCATGGCAACACACCTCAAACTCTTTGCTGCCATATCTTCAATTGCTTCTTTGAAAAAATCCTGCAGCCAACATATTTACTAAAACGTGATGAAAGGAGGAAGCCTGCACTAAAGCGTCCTTTTCTGATTCCTAATTTTGCTTATGTTTTTCAATACCAAAATTTGGGAGAGCATAAAGTCAGCAGAAGTGTTCACAAGACTCCATTTGTCAAAGCTAGTAATGTTATCTCTTAGTAACTAATCTTAACTTCTTCTAACCTTCTCTTTCTCAATGGATTGCAAGCAGCCATTTGAGTCAAGGTATTCGGTACATGATTCCAGTATAATTTCAGCTGCACCCTTCCAATGCATATGAACTTGAGAGCCACTCTGCAAAGGAAGAAACAGAAATAGTTAAATATACAATTCAAAACCTCATAAATGAGCAGATAATTTAAATAGTTCATCCACACCATATATATAGATTGGAAGAAATCACAAAGTGTGCATTAGCATAAGAAACTATAATGCAAGCCAACAGAAAAACAAGAAAGAATGCATGATCTTGCAAAGAGGCCACAGCCCATCTTCCAGCTCTCATCCTATGAAGCCCTTATTTCATGTACGCTTATGTACCAATGTCATAGTCCAAAAACTAACATTGCTTATTTTTCACAGGATAATCAAATAACAAGAGACGATATTTCAGTGGAATCACTAAGGTTAGTCCCAAAAAATCACTAGCACGGGCATATATATATCATTTCTAGGAATCTTTCGGTTCTCAATGCCTGAGGACCTTTCAACACACTCTTTTGATTTAAGACGTAAATAAATAACTTAGCCTATGATGATTCAGAAAAGATAACTTGTTATTGTGGATCATCACTCAAACATTTACTTCCAGACAATGACCTTGATTGCTGATTTTAACATAACACATGGAGCCTCACAAGGTCTTTAGGTTTCAATTATTAACTTGTCTATGAAAAAGTATCACCGAAAAGCTAAATTCTCCCATTACATCATGTAGAGAAATAAAGCCTCACTAAATGGACATAAGTTATCTCCATGACTCCATCTATTTAAAACTAAACAAACCTTAACAAAGCTAACAGGATTATGAAGCTGCAAGCACTTGAATATCAGATAAGTTGATTACCCGCTCTCTAACTGCAACACCTCCTCTCTTCTTTGTAGAATTAAAAGGAGAGACATGAAGAATTATGGATTGTGATCTGACAACTTCGAACTTCATTCCCATCTGCATAAGATGTGCATTAGTTGATTTTGTTGATTTACAAATTAAATAGAAGGACAATCTGCTAATACTACCTTAACACCCCATGCAAGAATGGCCTTTTCAGTAGGAGATCCTGAAACCTCTATTCCCTTGCCATCCTACAAAGAGGGGAAACTGAGTCAAAAACAGAATGAGACAAGGGTAGTTAGACATGCATGCCAAAGTAAACAAGAAATCATTTCTGCAGATCAGATAACGAATTAAAATTAGATGAATTGGCTGCGCTGAAGGTGGAAAGACGAAGTGGTGTAAAACAGCTGATCCAAATAGTACTGTAAATATGCAATGAGAAAGACAATGCGTGCTTTTTTTTTTCATGACAGTTGATCTATGAGGACTAACATTCAAGAGCACTTTGAGTAAATGTCATCTAAGAAGACTGTTAAGACTTCTCATCTCAAACTTTTTCATGAATGCCTGCCACCCTAGAGCCATCAAAATACATGGCACATATGTAAGAGATAATTTAGAGAGACAAGGAAAAGCAGACAGAGTACCTTGGAAACAAAGACACTGCCGGAAGTATTCTGAGTTATGCCCTCGTCCAGAAGAGAAGAAACAGCTGAGTGTAATTGTGAACCATCTTCAGGTGGATCGGGCTTCTTTTCCCCAATATAGGCTTCAACCACTGTCATCTGCACTAAGAGAAAGCATATTAGTCGTCAAAAAATCTGTGAATGAGAGTAGAGATGTAGTTGAAGGTGTCAGTCTGGAGATCAAAAGCATGAAACTGCAAAGCCACCTGATTCAGAGTTAGTGTTCCAGTTTTATCACTGCAAATAGTTGTAGCAGAGCCCATAGTTTCACATGCTGAAAGTCTGCGCACCTACACATTAGTCACAGTAACTACTTCAAGCACGATTACAATAATATCAACATTCTGATATATTTAACTAAACAATCAAACAAATATGCAAAAGGATTAACAATGTGTGTACCAAAGCCTTGTCAGCCATCATTTTCTTCATTGAGTATGCTAAACTGTCACAAGATTTAAGAGAATTATAAGGCACCGGAAGATTAAGTAAAACCTGTTGAGTAAGAAACCTTTATTTGATACTTACGTCAATGTAACAGCTAACGGAAGACCTTCAGGGACAGCAACAACCACAATTGTGACCTGAGAAGAACTTGTTGCATTAGTTAGACAACATTAGAAATAGTAGGTTCTGAATCTGTGAGAAACTTAATCATCTTCCAAAACAAACAAAACATGGGCAAATAATTTTATACAAAGGATCAAACAGTTCATTATTGGAGGCAAAGACTATCGAATAATAACAAGAAGTGGGCTCTTCTAAGAGATTGTTGAACACAATTTGGAGCATTTTTTATCATCTCTAATCATTTTTCCCCACACACTTTTTGACCATCAAACAATGTGAAGTACAAGAGGATATTGTCCAAAAAGGGGAGACCATTTGAAAGAGATTCTAAGAACATGTCTTTCCCTTACTCTCTTTTTGGTGCAATGCAAGTCCATCCAGGGCAAGTTTACTGGAGAATCTCAAAACTTTAAAACCGTGGCCCTCATTTAGAGAAGGTAGGAGAAAGAACAAAAAGTATATCGAATGATAAGAATACAATTTCTATGCACTGTTAATTTCTAACATTATGTCATACACAAAAAAGTGGATATAGAGAACTCATATAGCCGACCCCAATTACTTTGGGCCCTTCAGGATTCAGGCGTAGTTGGTTGATTGGTATGTGACACACAGTGCGCCACTTATACCTTCATTGATAGGTTATAAACATGTTTTAAGTAAATGAAAAGTAGAGCACTATCTGTTCAATCTAACAGAGAAACAGCATCTTATTAGATTCAAATTCTCCCATGTCAGTAATCCTCATTGGACATGACAGTTGTCCACATTTGTGCTATATTAACAAAAGGTTTCTGAATGACAGTACCAAGGAGCAGCGAAACAAAAGGTTTCCACAACATTACAGTTCATGACAGAAACAAAGCCAGCCTTGTTTATGTGAATATATGTAATTAGTCCTAGTCCCCTATGTAATAGGAGTAGGTTATGTGTTATGTATATATATAAATAGGGCTCATTGTAACATAGAATATCAATTAATAACATTTTCTCCCGTTCTTTCTCACCTGGTATCAGAGCATTGTGAGATAATTATTATTGTGCGTCATTCCAACGACAACCGGGAAGAAATCAGTCGTCACCGTGCAATTTTCCAGTGACCTGAGAAGTTGTTTGCGTCAAAACAACCTTTTTACCAATGTTGTGCATAAACCAACACTACCACAGTGTTCTCCATCCCCGGGCGACCAAACCCCACAAAACTCCATCGGAAAACACCTCCACACGCGCCCTCACACGCCAATCAAAGAAAAAAAATTCCGGCAAGATCTCTCCACGCGCCGGCGCATAGGGCCCTTTCTGGAACTTTTTGAAAAAATTTCTTTCGGATAGCTTGCTCGCAAGAGAATTCCGAGCCTACCCATCCAGATTATACTAAATTCCGACGACTTTTTTATTTTTCCGGCGTCGACAGTAATTTACAGAATTTTTTACTTTTTCGGCGCAATATTATAATGGCATTCGTACCAGAAGCCTTTAACTCACAATATGGTTTCTTTATTGGATTATGTTGAGTTCCTTCAGTACAAAGCGTGAAACAGACATCTTCAGGGATAGCTTCTGTTATTCAAACAGATAGTAGTATGACTTGTGTCTCCCAATCTTCAACCTCTGAGTCTTGGGTCATTGATTCAGGTGCATCTGATCATATTTCTGGTAATCTCTTTCACTAGTATTTCATATTCTCAACCTCTTCCAATAGTCACAATGGTCAATAGGTCTCAAACAATGAACTGCAATAGGTACAAGCAAGTCCACTTCCTTCCTTACCTTTAGACTCAGTTCTTTATGTTCCCGGTAGTCCTTTTAATCTCATAGTCGTTAGTCACTTAGCCTGATGACCTTGTTTTTATACAGGAACGCAGTACGGGGCGGATCATCGGTACCGGACATGAATCAGATGGACTTTATTACCTTATCCTTGCAAAATCACATGGACTCACATCTTGTCTTCCTTCAACAACTTGTCCCGTAACTGATTCACCATATTTATTACATAAACGGTTGGGACATCCAAATTCGTTAAAACTTCAGAAAATGGTACCTGGCTTACCCGCTCCCATTTTCCGCGGCGTCTTGATAATCAAGCAGAGTCACCTTTTACTTTAGTCCATTCAGATGTTTGGGGTCCTAGTCGGGTCAGTTCTACCTTGGGATTCCGCTACTTTGTCAGTTTCATTGATGATTATTCCAGGTGCACTTGGATATCTTTTATGAAAAATCGATCTGAGTTGTTTTCTATTTTCCAGACCTTTCACGCTGAAATTCAAAATGCACTAGAGTATTTGTCTTCCCCATTTCAACAGTTTATGAACTCCCATGGGATTATTCATCAAACATCTTGTTCGTACACATCCCAACAAAATGGGGTAGCTGAAAGAAAGAATAGACATCTTATTGAAACTGCTCGTACCTTACTCATACAATCTCATGTTCCGCTGCGTTTTTGGGGGATGGAGTTCTTACATCTTTCTATCTTATTAATCGCATGCCATCTTCAGCTATCCAGAATCAAATTCCATTCTATGTCATGTTTCCTCACTTACCTTTGTTCTCTCTTCCACCCTGTGTCTTTGGAAGTACGTGTTTTGTTCATAACCTTATTCCAGGAAAAGATAAGTTAGCTCCTCATGATCTCAAGTGTGTATTTCTAGGTTACTAGAGAACACAAAAGGGATATCGATGTTATTCTCCTGACCTCCGGCGGTTTCTTATGTCTGCTGATGTTACCTTCTTTGAAACCCAATCATACTTCACATGTCCAGGTAATCACTTATTTCTGAGGTGCTACCAGATCTGTCTTTTGGAGATTCAGTCACGATCTCCCATTCATCTTCCTCCATAGCTCCCAGTTGGAGCTCGACCACCTACAGCTCCAGTTGCAGCTTCACCACCTATAGCTCCAATGCCATCACCTAGTCCAGTGCCACCACCTAGTCCAGTTCCACCAACTATAGCTCCAGTGCCACAACCTAGTCCAGTTCAACCTTCTACAGCTCTACCACTCCTGACTTATCATCATCATCCGCACCCAACATCAGGCCCAGTTGATTCACGTCCTGCACCTGACCCTGCTAATACTGCGGACTTGTCTCCTCTTAGTCAACCGATTGCACTACAAAAAGGTATATGGTCAACACTTAATCCTAATCCCCATTATGTCAGTTTAAGTTACCATCGTATGTCATCATCATATTGTGCATTTGTATCATCTTTGTCCTCTGTTTCTATCCCTAAGTTACAGGTGAAGCACTGTCTCATCCCGGGTGGCGACAGGCTATGATTGACGAGATGTCTGCTTTACATACAAGTGGTACTTGGGAGCTTATTCCTCTTCCTTCGGGTAAATTGATTGTTGGTTGTCGTTGGGTGTATGCGGTCAAAGTTGGTCCAGATGGCCAAGTTGATCGACTTAAGGCTCGTCTTGTTGCCAAAGGGTATACTCAGATATTTGGACTCGATTACAGTGATACTTTCTCTCCCGTGACTAAAATATCACCAGTCCGCCTTTTTATATCCATGGTTGTTGTTCGTCATTGGCCTCTTTATCAGTTGGACATTAAGAATGCTTTTCTTCACAGTGACCTTGAGGATGAGGTTTATATGGAGAGACCACCTGGTTTTGTTGCTCAGGGGGAGTCTAGTGGCCTTGTATCTCGGTTGCGCCGGTCCCTCTATCGTCTAAAGCAATCTCCTCGAGCCTGGTTTGGTAAGTTCAGCACAGTTATTCATGAGTTTGGCATGACTCGTAGTGAAGTTGATCACTCTGTATTTTATTGGCATTCTGCTTCAAATCTCTGTGTTTATCTGGTCGTTTATGTTGACGATATTGTTATTACCAGCAATGATCAAGATGGTATTAGTAAGTTGAAGCAATATCTCATTCAGCACTTTCAGACTAAGGATCTGGGCAGATTAAAGTATTTTCTAGGTATTGAGGTCGCTCAGTCTAGCTCAGGTATTGTGATCTCACAACGGAAGTATGCCTTAGATATTCTTGAGGAGACAGGAATGACAGGTTGTAGACCTGCTGACACTCCGACATATCCGAATTCTAAACTTCTGCCATGACAAGGGACCTTTTTAGCGATCCTGCAAGATATAGGCAGTTGGTTCGTAAATTAAATTACCTCACAGTGACTAGACCTGACATTTCCTTTCCTGTGAGTGTTGTGAGTCATTTTATGGATTCTCCTTGTGATAGTCATTGGGATGTAATTGTCCATATTCTTCGGTATATAAAATCAGCTCCAGGCAAAGGTTTATTGTTTGAGGATCGAGACCATGAGCAGATCGTTGGATACTCAGATGCTGATTGGGCAGGATCACCTTTTGATAGACGTTCTACGTCTGGATATTGTGTCTTAGTAGGAGGAAATTTGGTGCCTTGGAAGAGCAAGAAACAGAATGTGGTTGCTCGGTCTAGTGCAAAAGCAGAATATAGAGCAATGGCTATGGCAACATGTGAGCTAATTTGGATCAAAGATTAGTCAGATGGACTTGTGTGTGATAATCAAGCTGCTCTTCATATTGTGTCAAATCCAGTGTTCCATGAGAGAACTAAACACATTGAGATTGACTGTCACTTTGTTAGAGAAAAGATACTCTCGGGAGATGTTGCTACAAAGTTTGTGAAGTCGAATGATCAACTTGCAGATATTTTCACCAAGTCCCTCACTGGTCCTCGTATTAACTACATATGTAACAAGCTCGGTACATATGATTTATATGCACCAGCTTGAGGGGGTGTTAGAATAGTTATGTGAATATATGTAATTAGTCCTAGTCCCTTATGTAATAGGAGTAGGTTATGTGTTATGTATACAAATAAATAGGGCTCATTGTAACATAAAATATCAATCAATAATACTTTTTCCGTGCTTTCTCACAAGCCTAAAGGGCAAGAGCTTACAGCTGCAGTGATGATATGTACAACTCCATCAATTGATTTACTAACACTGGTCTTTCCATGGACAAACTGCGTAGTCCCATCTGGATTTTTGGTATTTCCAGTGAAGAACCTGGGACATAATATTTAAAGTCATTGCAATATTTAGCATGCAAACCATAAACGAAAGCAATACCTTTACCTGCACAAAAGAACAATGAGCACAAAGAGTGCAACAGCAAGGCCAACAATGCCAATAAAGGTGGCAACCCCATTCAAGCGCACCTGCCATATTGTCATTGGAAGCTAAACATAGACCGGATATAACAAGTAAAGAAGTTGATAATGATGAGCAGCACATTTTGACTATAACCTGCAATGGAGTTTCTTCACCGGTATCCTGTGATATGCTCGCCATCAACAATCCCCATTCAGTATTGATTCCTACACCAGTTACCTAAAAAAAAATTTATGCTTAATGAGATGATGATAAAGGTAGACAAAACATTTAGTAGGTGTTTGGACAACATTTAGTTGAAGTTGAAAAAAGAAGGAATATTTGAAGTTGAATTTGAAAAAGAGTATTTTAAAACCATGACAATTCCAATACAGCATATGCTAAGTTCAATTACTAGGTCATCATCAAGTAGACAATATCATGATGAAAACTATCAGAACAGAATATGATAAAAACAGGTGTTATACCAAAAGGACTACTTGTCCTCATAGAAATTTCTGCAATATGTAATTTCAGTTAGTGCGAAAAATGTCTAAATGCTCCAAAAGGAAATATCTTCAATAGTCTAATGAAGGTTCTATTGGCTCCTAAATCGTCAAATGGATGGGAGAGACCAGAAAAAGAAAACAAAGAAGGAAATAAGATGATCTTACAAGCATGGTTCCAGCACCATCTGCTACCTTGCAACCAGCCATCAAGAAAGGAGCCTTTTGATTTTTGTTTACCTATAAAAATGATATGATATTTAAGATTATCTGGATTGATGAGCTAACACATACTATGCAAGAAGGTCTAACCAGCTTACAATCTTGCTTTCGCCTGTCATGCTAGACTCGTCAATTGCCAGCGAATGACCAGAAATCAAGACTCCATCTGCAGGAACCTGGAAGAATACAAAAGCTTTAGCTCTTTGATCATAAATTGACTAGAGAAGAGGTCGAAAAAACCTATACTTCCACATTTACCTGATCACCTATGCTGAGAGGAACAACATCACCAACAACAATTTCATATATCGATATTTTCTCCCTCCTGCTGTCTCTTGTAACCTTTAGAAACCGTTTTCAAGTAGTTTGTTTATCATCTAGAAGACAAGAATTGTAATAACTATAATTGTAATGAGTCTTTGATTCCAATACTACAATTACCTCTACTTGGATATTTCGCTTTTCTTCATTTAAGTTCTGAAATCGAAGGGACTGTCTGTAGTCACTTGTTGCTAAATGACAATTTACAAAACAAATCAATCAATCGATCAGTGAACTACACCGCAATCCCGAAATATACAAACAAATCACAAAAACAAGATAGGAACAAGCGAAACCACTCTAATTGTATATACAAGTTAATCAGTTGAAAGAAACATGCATCGAGGAGAACCATAGAAATTGAGCTCTCCTTCAAAGAAAAAAAGGAAAGAACGCTATATTATGATGACCCACTAGCAAGATCCTAACTCATTGAATTATTCCATTGCAATACTCGCAAGAATACATCACATCCCAGAAACTAAAACTCAGAATAGCAAGAGCTAACGTCTTTGTTTTAGCAGGAAAGAAAAGAAGAAGACCGCTTCAAAGAAAAAGAAGTACGAGTAAACATAATTAAACTTAAAACAAATGAGCGAAGAAGTTGATATAGCTCTTGAAGAACATCAAGAGCACCTTTTTCATAATCAAGAGAGAGAACAATCAATTTATTTGATAGGAAGGAAAATGCATTAAAGAATGTAACTTGTTCTGTGGAGAATTAAAGCTACCAGTAGCTAATCAGAAGAAAGAAATTGTTCTTTTAGCAACCAAAATATCAACTAAATATGATCCAAAATCTGCAACACGAATGGTATTGTTTGACCAAGCTAAACACATGAATAAAAGAGAAGAAGAATTTTACAGTAGAAAATTAAGCTGCATCTTGGACTTTTATCAGTTTAAGCGAAATTACGAGAGATTAATATCTTTTTTTCTGATTCTGTAGAGTTTCATGGTTTTCTTGAATGGTAATGGCTGTTCTTCTATTTGTGCCAATAGTTAATATAAACTCAGAAAACTGAGATTGACAAAAGAAAAAGCAGCCAAGCCACTGTAGAATTTAATGACTTCTACAAAATCCATTAACTTGGATAAAAAGAAGTGGACAAACAAGAAGCAAAGAAATTACCTATTACAAAAATGACAAGTGGAATTTAATAACTTATAAAATCCATTCACTTGGATAAAAAGAAGTAAACAAATAATAATCAAAAGAATTACCTGTTACAAGAATAACAAGAAGAACAGCAAAGGCTATGCTTCCACCATCATACCATCCTTCTTTCAGGCCCTGCATAAATAATCATGTATAAAATTATGAGTAACAAAATCTTCTGATAATTTTCTATTCTAAACTTGTTTGTGTTCTGATTCCCCTAACAATAGGTTTAATACCAGGGTTTTGCATTGAGCCCCTACTTATTTGTCCTAGGTATGGATGAGCTAACCAACGCAATACAGATGAGGTCCCATGGTGTATGCTATCAGCTAATGATATTGTGCTAATTGGCGAAACTGGCAAAGGTGTCAACCGAAAGCTTGAGCTATGGAGAAGCACCTTAGAGAAAAAAGGATTTTCGGATAACTAGAAGTAAGACCGAGTACATGCACAGTAAGTTTAGTCATCATAAGAAGAGCGAAGTTGGGTAAGACTAGATGGGATTGTAGTGCCAAAATGCAAACACTTCAGATATTTAGGCTCGTCTTTTCAAGAGTATGGAATGATAGATGAAGATGTTTCTCACAGGATTAAAACCGGATGATTAAAATGGAGAAATACTACTGGAGTGTTATGCAGTAGAAAAATGCCTATAAACATACAAATTAAGTGGACAAGTATGAAATTTTCAGAGATTTGGAATTTCCCTAAAACAGATAAAGGGTAGAACAAAAACAAATAGTATGTGGAGCTTTTAACATCAAAAGATGAACCTATTTTGGCAATGACTGAAACTTTCAATATAAAGAGTAAAATACCTTTGTGTGTATTCCAAGTGCCAGCGATAGTACAGCAGCTACAATTAAGATGATGAGGGTCAGATCTTGCCAAGCCTCCCAAAGGAACCGCTAGAGAAAAAAAAGATAATGGTTACATGTCACTTCTCCTTACAGAAATCAATTCAATAAGATTAATTCAGATAGAATTAATACCAAGAAACTACGACCCTTTTTCATGGGATACGTATTTGCCCCAAACATATTTTTTCTTTTTGACAATTCAACATCATCATCCGCAATCCCTGAATCCAGATCTGTTTTTAACTTCTCTGATAAACCTTTCGCCTGAAAATGTCAACATCAATATCAGTACGCCTACAGAGATGAACCCCTTCTAATAACATGGTTTTATATTAGATACACTATGACTAACTGAAGTTAACTTACTCCTCCATATTGTTGTAATGCAGAAAGATTGTGATCCCTAGTCACTGAAGCAAGCTGTTCAAGTGAAATTCCATAGTCACCAGTGGGAGCTGGAGGAGAAACTTCAGGACCCAACACTAGCAAAAAAAAAAAAATACAAAAAACAAAGCAAACGGCAGATTTTAAGATTAGTTGCTGATACGGAAAGTTAGTATCTAAGCTACCAATAGTTAAATACAGAGGCTTGCAGTTAACTATAGGCCTTAAATTCATTTGATGTTTAAGATCTTGAAACTTTTGCAAGCACTTCATCTGTCTACCTCAAAACTAGCCTAGGCAGTTTGGCTACCTTGTATGTGCTTCAAAAGACAAAGGTGAGAAACAATAGAATCTACAGGAGCAAAATTTTCATTTGTTTCTTCTTTACTTCACCAAGAGAAGAGTGAATGATAGCTGCAATAGAATGTGGCCATGAAATAATTTATTATTAACGGTCAAGAGTAGGGAAAACAGAGTGCAAACTCTGTACAATAAGATAGATCCCTTGATAGACAAATCTTGTAAACAAGAGAATATGAAAGCACTAACTTCACCTGTGCACCAAGCAGGTCAAATGTGACAGAATATTCACCTAGGAAAAAGAAAAGACTTTTACAAGTAGATGATCTCAAATAGATTGATCATTTCACTTCATTTATATACAGGGAGCAGAGAGTTCCCGAGCAATGAGTTAAGAAATAAAGAAACTACGGTTGCTGATAGATTAGTCAGTCAATATTCTTCTTGTTCATATTTTTCCATGTCATGCATGCATTTCTGGAAATCTAAACTCCAATCTCCATTTAAAACCTTCAATGAACCAAATGCCAGTGACTACGTATTTTGACCAGTGTTATGCAAGGGAAACCACTACTCTCATAGACATTCAAGATAAAGCATTAGTAGAAAGGATTTGCAGCGTATATACCAATAGCTCTTTGTCCAGCAAGCTTAAAAAGTAGTGCAGCCTACAAAAGCAAACATACGATAGTCAGATATCCACTGAAGCAATCAACAGGACACAGTAGAAATGGATTTCATCATTACTCTTATGACTTGAGCGTGTGCTCTGATCATCCTTCTTCTTTGTTCTTTCTCTTCAGCTTTTCTCAAGTCGAGAGTATACCTAAACCGGCGTGAAGCATTAAGCACAAGTGCCGCTTCCTGTCAATGATCAAAGGTTAATCAGAAAGATAAAGGATGAGGTTGATATATTATTTCTTAAGTTCTAGACAAGAAGAAGGAGATACTAACGTGTGAACACAGATTACTTTCTTAAAACGTATTAGTCGCAAATTCTGACACAAAAGAACACCTTAGTCGCCATGAAAGTTACTGAGCAAAAAGCTATTTGTAAGGCTCCTAAGAGTTCATTCGCATAGGTATACTCAGAATTTAATCATTACGAATAGTAACCACATCCTACAGAAGTCCAACAGAGACAGAGTAGAACCTCAATAAAGTCAATCAAGCAGTTGAACATTTAATAGGATGATCAAAGAAGTTAATTGACATGGAAATAGCAGGAATATAAATATGAGTGAAAAGGGAATAGGCACTAGAAAGACTTACCCGCCAGCGTTTAAGAGCCTGAAAAGACGCATTCTTGGTGTTGGCAATGTCGAAAGGATCAGAGAAATCGTCTGCTCCGTCGGCATTGAGATGAGAGGAGCCAACCTCCAGGTCGGTGTGATTGTTGAGTTGCATAGTATCACTTGGACCAGTCGTCATCACCAACAATTAGAGAGATGGCAGCGCCTCTTCAACGAAGCCACCACTCCCTGCTATAGACAAGTTAAGAGAATCGGAATGCAGAGAAAGCAGCAGATATAAAACTAGTAAATCGAAGGAATGGCAGGCACCAAAAAATACAAAGCCAAAAATGGGTAGGTATCCTGTAACATAATGTTGGATGAAGGGAGGGAGAGGTGGAGCGATTATATCGGTAAACCAGGAACGGAATCTTGATTTGGACTTTGCCCAAAAACGCGATATGCCGTTGGTGGGTTTCCGTGTGTTGTTCATGATATCGGCAAAGCGCTTCTCCTCCACCAATATTGATTTGGGGTTTTGCTCAAAAACGCGCAATGCCGTTAGGACTTTACTAAATTTGATAAGAGTTTTTGCTCCAGCCTTCATTGGTCAGTGTCCACCCATGCAACTCCCATGACTCACACTTTAGAACAAATATCGTCCGTTTCAAATGTCGTTTTAAGTTACATGTTCTCACCTACGATGTTCTGTTGCGACTATTTACTCGCCACTAAGAGTAAGTATTGGTCGCTTTTT
This sequence comes from Nicotiana knightiana, assembly GCA_005239525.1. Classification (NCBI taxonomy): domain Eukaryota; kingdom Viridiplantae; phylum Streptophyta; class Magnoliopsida; order Solanales; family Solanaceae; genus Nicotiana; species Nicotiana knightiana. Next base: position 84,973 of record ML416852.1, on the reverse strand, counting down.
TGACTGGCGACTTTAGTCGCTCGCTATTTGTGACTTTATTTAGTTTGGCGAACCTTATTTCCTGTAGTGTCTAGCTCATCAACTTCGCTGCTTAGTGCTATCACAACTTCTTCACCTGCCAAGATATTGTTAAATCCACCATTATTGACTGGTGGTTAAGCTCCGCTAAGAAGGAAGAAGATGAAGGCTGTGAATGGAAGCTTCAGGACAGTTGTAATATGTGTGAATTGAGAAAAAACTGATCTGATTACAAGTGAAGAAGTTAGTATTCAGTTATATATACACAACTAATTAGCTCCCTTTAATTACCACTAACAACAATCATAATTCTGTTGTAACTAACTATTAACAACTAACTACCAATAAGCTAAAGTTACTCCTTGTCACCTAACACAGCCTTGCATCCAGCTGTCATTGCAGCACTTCGACACCCCTTCAAGCTAGGTGGTGTGAAGATATTCAATAGCCCTAGCTTGGACAACAAATGATAGTGTTGCACACTTCCAAGTCCCTTTGTCAAAATGTCTTTTGTAGGCACATACTCAGGATGTACCATTTCTTGATGCACCTTTTCTCTTATGAAATGACAGTCAACTTCTATGTGTTTTGTTCTTTCATGAAATACAGGATTGTTGGTTATCTGCATTGCCTCCTTACTGTCTATAAACAGTTGAACTGGGACATCAATATTGATCTCCAACTCCTTGAGTAAGCCTAGTAGCCATATAAGCTCAGCTACTGTCAGGGCCATGCTCCTGTACTCTGATTCTGTTGAGCTTCTTGCAACTGTGTTTTGTTTCTTCGACTTCCAAGCTAACAAAGAGTTCCCCAACTTCACCAAGTACCATGTTACAGATTTTCTTGAATTTGGACAGCTTATCCAATCTGCATCACAAAATGCCCTTAAGGTTGTGCTCTTTTCTGCACTCATCAATACTCCTAATCCTGGCTCATTTTTCACATACTTCACAATTCTGTAGGTTGCTTCAAGGTGTGACTTCTTAGGAGATTGCATAAATTGGCTCAAGATTTGCACACTATATGCTATGTCTGGCCTAGTTAGTGTCAAGTAAAGCAGCTTCCCAACCAATCTTTTGTACTCTCTTATATCTACTAATGTTGTGTCATCACTGAGTTCACAGTGCTTATCATATTCAGCAGTGGTAAGTTTCTTGTTCTGCTTCATTGGAGTTAAGGCATGTTTGGAACCTGACAATCCTAACTCTGCAATCAGTTCCAAAGCATATTTTCTTTGGCAAAGCAAAATTCCATATTGTGACCTGCACACCTCTATTCCTAGAAAGTATTTCAGAGTCCCTAGATCCTTCATCTTAAAGCTATGTTGTAAGATGTTCTTGGTTTCTTGGATGAGACCAGCATCATCATTTGTAATGAGAAGGTCATCCACATACATAAGTATTATAACTTGTCTATTATGTTTCTTCAAGATGAATAGGGAATGATCATGTTTGCTTTGTGTGAAACCAGCTTGTAAGAGTGCATTAGTGAGCTTGAGGTTCTACTGTCTAGATGCCTGTTTGAGGCCATATAAGGATTTGAGTAGTCTACATCCTGTATTCCCCCCTTGGATACCAAATACATGAGGTAGTTTCATGTATACTTCTTCCTCAATGTCACCTTGAAGGAAGGCATTGTGAACATCCATTTGAAATAATGGCCATTGATTCATGGCTGCTAAGGCAATGACATTCCTACTGGTTATCATTTTAACCACAGGAGAGAATGTTTCTTGACAGTCATATCCCTCTTGTTGATTGTATCCTTTAGCAACTAATCTAGCTTTGTACCTCTCTATTGTTCCATCTGATCTATGCTTGATTTTGTGTACCCACTTGCAACCAATAGGAACCTTGCCTTTAGGAATAGGAACCACCTCCCATGTGTTGTTTCTGACTAATGCATCTATTCAGCTTGCATAGCATATATCCACTTCTGATTTTTCATTGCTTGATGTTATGATGTAGGTTCAACATCTTGTTATTGCATTAAGGTAACTCTGATAAGCATTGCTTGACATAGGATATAGACAGGTAGAAGAAGAAGGTTTCATAGTTGGACAGATGTAATCTTTGGTCCACACTGGTGGTTTGGACCCTCGGCTGGTTCTTCTAGGCTACATATGTGATGATTCCTCATGTGCTATCTCAGTGGATTGGACCTCCTCAGCACCATTTCTGGATAAGTCATCCAGCTGGGGTATTATGTCATCATGTTCAGCATGTAGTTGACCTAGTTCTTGATCAGGGGTTTGTATTTCCTGAACAGAAGTATGTTGTTGTGGAGTTTTATGTTGTTCTGTTGCATAGTGTCCAGTTGTTTCAAAAAACAATGGATGTACTTTTCCTTCTTTCATCATCAAGAATGGGAACACATCCTCTCTAAATGTAACATCTCTGCTGACAAAAAACTTCTTGTCCTTGAGACTGTATAGTTTTTATCCCTTTTGAGATGTGGAATATCCCATGTGAACTGCTGCTACTGCCCTAGGTAGAAGTTTATCATGCTGGCTGATAGCTGTTGCAAAACAAAGGCATCCAATGACCCTCAGGTGTAATAGTGAAGGTGGTGACTTGTGGAAAACCTCGTACGGTGATTTTCCACTTAGCACAGAAGATGGCAGTTTATTTATCAGATACATAGTTGCTAGAACACAGTCACCCCAGAAATGCAGTGGTATACCACCTTGGAAGATATATGGTATATTTTGCCACCTCTAAGATATGTTTATGTCTCCTTTCCACCACTCCATTTTGTTTTGGAGTGTGTGGGAAACTACTTTGATGTAGTATCCCATTTTCTGATAAAAAAGTTGTACACTCAGAGCTAAAAAACTCAGCTCTATTATCAGTTCTAAGGCATTTAACATTGCAGTTAAACTGCACATTCACCATCTTTATAAAAGACTTCAGAAGCACAAGTGTATCACTTTTAAATTTCATTAAGAACACCCAAATCATCTTAGAATGATCATCTATAAGTGTCAGAAAATATCTATTTCCATTAGAAATAGGCACTTTGTAAGGTCCCCAGATATCTACATGTACTAACTGAAAACTCATGCTCTAGTTGTGCTGAGGGGAAAAGGTTTCCTAGTTTGTCTTGTTAATGGACATATAGTGCATTTATTGAAGTTACAATCTATAGGCATCTTGTTCTTCATGAATGCCAACTGCCTCATTACTCTGGCCGGTACATGTCCAAGCCTTCTGTGTCACACATTATTATCTGATGTAGTATCTTCTGCCAAACGACCTCTAATCTGTTGTTTGAGCTTATTTGCACTTGATCCATCTGGTAACAACAAGTAAAGTCCACCCCTTTCTTTACCAATCCCCCTCACTTTCCCAGTGCATATGTCCTGGAATACACAGAATGATGGAAAGAAAAGCACTGAGCAAAACAACTCCTTAGTCAATTTTGAGACTGATAGTAACTTGTATTTGAAGTCAGGTACAAATAGGACATTCTAAATTGATTCACCAACTGTGATCTTTCAATTTCCTTCGTACATAACGGGTACTGTTTTACCATTTGGCAGATGAATATTACCTCCTTTGGTGTCAGGTAATTTAGTTATGTCAGACAATAAGTTAATGTTTGAAGTCATGTGATTTGTTGCTCTTGTATCAATGATCCAAGGAGTATCACACGTTTGAGTCAGTTGAGAATCAGTATTACCTACCATATTAGTTTCAAATTCATCTCCCTTGTCCTGATTCAATAACTTTATTATCTGGTTGTACTGCTCATCATAGAAATAGTTTGGCATTCCTTGTCTTGCCACATTAGAATCTGCAGTCGTCGTTGCTTGAAACACATCACCATTTGCATGAAGTCCATCATTTATGGCTGCATTAACTTGTCGATATTCCTGCTTCTTCTTTTCTTTGAAACCAGGTGGATAGCCCACCAATTTATAAAAAGTATCTTTAGTGTGGCCTTTGGTTCTGCAATACTCACAGTATAGGTTTCCATACCTTTTGAACTTCTGTGAATTATCTCTTGAACTCATTAAAGCAGTAGAATCATTCACCTCATTCATTGGTGTATTGGTCATATAGACCTTCCTTTGGTTCTCTCCATTAATTAACATAGAATAAGCACAAGTCACACTTGGTGATGGTGACATGAGCAGCATCTGACTTCTAATGGCACTAAAGCTATCGTTTAATCCCATCAAAAATTAAAAAAAATCGGTTGTTCTAGATGTGTTATGAATTCTCTATTTTCAGGAATCACAAGCAGAGTTGGAATAAGTGCACTATATTCATCCCACAACAGCTTAATTCTAGAATGATAAGTAGAGATACTGGAAGTACCTTGAGAGACTGTAGCAATTTCTCGTTGAAGATTATAGATCCTTGATCCATTGATCTTGTCAAAACGATCTTGCAAATCAGTCTAGACCTCATGAGCATTGTTGGCATACACTATTCAGTTCACTAGCTCCGGCGAGACAGTGTTCATGATCCAAGTCAGAACTGTAGCATTAACTCGTTCACAATCCTCACCTGAATCACCTGTGAACTAATCCTTGGTGCATGTACCATTTATGAACCCTAGCTTTTGCTTAGCTCTCAATGCAATCTTCATTGCTCTGCTCCAGACCGATTAATGTTCACTCCTAGTCAATCAAACTGAAATTATCACATTTCCTGATGCATCTGAAGGTTGTAGATACAACGGATGTCGCGGATTGTCAATATCTACCTCAGCCATTATCGATCTACTCAGGAATTGTGAAGAAGACGAAGAACAATCGAAAATTCTCTCAACAATTTCACAGAACAACTCTTCAAGCTAGAGCTTCACAGCTCCGGTCGATTTTATCAGCTCTGATTCCATGTTAAATCCACCATAATTGACTGGTGGCTAAACTCAACTAAGAAGGAAGAAGATGAAGGCTGTGAATTGAAGCTTCTGGATAGTTGTAATATCTGTGAATTGAGAAAAAAATTGATCTGATTACAATTGAAGAAGTTAGTCTTCACTGATATATACACGTGTATATATACACAACTAATTAGCTCCCTTTAATTACCACTAATAACAATCCTAATTCTGTTGTAACTAACTATTAACAGCTAACTACTAATAAGCTAAAGCTACTGCTTGTCACCTAACACAGCCTTAGCATCCAGCTGTCATTGCAGCACTTCAACTGATATAACTTTATTTGCTAACATACAACCCAAAAGGAAAAAAATTATTGGAAATCATAAACATAGGGATTAATTTTCAGTGGTTAAAATATGCTTTACATATACTTTGTTCTTGACCTCTTTCTCCGTAATTATGGATAATATTTTGGGTCGTTAATAAATATCTACTTCTTATAACAATATGTTGGTATTAGCAGTGATAGTGGTAGTTAGTTTGTTAGTTGTTAGTTGTACAATTGATTAGTTATAACTAACTTAGACTATGCTAGAATTAGTGTGACTAGAGTTAATTTTAGCACTAACCACAGTTAGATTAGTTTACATTTTTTATATATCCATGTACAAATATTTTTGATACTTGGAATGGAATATTACATTTTATCTCTCCTTTAGAATATTCCCTCAGATTCATCTTCTCTCTAACCGACCTTCTCCTAGCTCAGAACTTCAGTGAGATTACCATGGCAGAGCTCCACGGATAGATGAATTCAACATGGTATCAGATCCACACGGCCATTAGTGTGGTCCTAGTGTCTTCAATTTTCATTATCTCGAAGCTTTGAAGGAAGGTCATCAATAGTGACAGTCGACAACACCGAACCATAGAAATTAGGTCACAATCATCTAGTTTTCCTGATTTCAAATGATAATTCAGGAGCTATGTTAATTTTGTTGCAGTTGAGAGGATCGAAAAATTACTCCGTCTGGAGTCGGGCGATGAGAATTACAATCCTAGGTCAGAAGTCGGAACAAACTAGGTTTCGTTGACGGGATATGCAGAAGGGAGAATTACGGTCTGAACCTCGTAGATCTCTGGGAGCTTTGTAATGTGATTGTATTGTCTTGATTGATGAACTGTGTTTCACCAGAATTGTTGAGTGGAATGGTATACTCCTCAAATTCTAGTGCAGTATGGGGTGACTTGAAGGAGCTATTTGATAAGGTGGATTGTTCTAGAATTTTTCAGATCAACAAAGAAATTGCTACTGCTAGGCAGGGTACTAGATCATTTTCAACTTACTTCTCAAAATTGAGAGTGCTTTGGGAAAAATTTGATAGTTTGACACCATTTCCTGGTCGTGATTGTATGGGTCAAAATCTGACCAAACGGGAATCTGCATATAGAGGAATGGAAAAATATCGATTGAGCCGAAGTCATATTCATAAGGCACAACAGCGACGAGCACCTCGGACACAACCGAGGTAGTACACTCAGAAGGCCTATACGGCGAAGCAGACGTTATGGCATTTCAGAAGGTCAATCTAAAGCACGGTCAAAAGATTTAGGTATCCTGGCTAATGACCATTAGGTAAAGGAGCATACCTCATATAAATATCAGGTGGGAGAATGAAGAAAAGGGGGGGGGGGGTTCCAATATCAGGCACCTTTTCACTTACAACAAAAAAAAAGGGCTTGAAAGCCTATCTTGTAAAGAATAAAGGGCTTAGAACCCTGTTGTGGTTCTTGTAATCATCATCACTGAATAAATGAAGACATAACTCGTGGTCACGATTGGTGAACCTTTTTTCTTCTCGTATTACTTTATAGCATGAAGTAGTGTTGTAAAGATTACTATTTTCATCGCATATGTTAGATCTCAATCGAGGTCCTAATTAATCCTTAAGTTTAACCTTATCCAGCTTTCTTTGCTTGTCGTTCTTTGATTTAGAGTTATATTCTTGGCTAGGATTTACCCTTTTTCTCACCATCCTACTGTTATTTAACAAAAAGGTTTAACACTTTTTTGGTAAAACATTGATGATGCCAATTCTCGTGAATTTATTCAATTTATGGAGCGCCAAAAGCTTTTACAATTTCTGATGGGGCTAAATGAATCATACAAACAAGCTCAAAGTCAACTCTTGATGATGGTACCAGTGCCATCAGTGAATAAGGCGTATTCTATGCTAATGGAACGTGAAAGACAAAAGACTATGGTAAGTGCTTCAGCTAGTATAGATGCAGGGGAAATGGCTGCACTGTTGACAAATAGGGCTGGAAATCAGCAAAGTCCAAAGAAGAACTACAATCTCTACTGTGATTACTGCAAATTGAAAGGTCACACTAGGGACATATGCTACAAACCGGTAGGATATTCAAATGATCAAAAGTTCAAGAAGAAATACAACTCTCAAGGAACAGCTAACATGGTGACTGAACAGCCTGCACCACCAGCCTTCACTCCCACTGCACAAACCTTCACACTAGAACAGTACCAACAAATCCTGCAATTGCTCAATAGTAAGACCACAGAAGTTACAACCAATGCAGCAGAGCTGGAAACAGGTACTATTACATCCTTAATGGCTTGTCTGAATCAAGGTGTTTGGATTGTAGATAGTGGAGCATCCAATTATATGACTCCAAGGTTGGATTTACTGCATAATGCAGTCTCATTAAGTAAATCACAACTGGCCGATATTCTCACCAAGGGTCTTGGAAAGTCACATCATTATTTTTTGCTTAGCAAGCTGGGAGTTAAAAACTTGTTCCTACCCTCCAGCTTGAGGGGGAGTGTTGAGATTAGCAGTGATAGTGGTGGTTAGTTTGTTAGTTTTTAGTTGTTAGTTGTACAGTTGATTAGTTATAATTAACTTAGACTATGCTAGAGTTAGTGTAACTAGAGTTAATTTTAGCACTAATAGATTAGTTTACATTTTTTATATATCCATGTACATATATTTTTGATACTTGGAATGGAATATTACATTTTCTCTCTTCTTTAGAATATTCCCTCAGATTCATCTTCTCTCTAGTCGACCTTATCCTAGCTTAGAACTTCAGGGAGATTACCATGGCAGAGCTCCATGGATAGCTGAATTCAACAAAATATAGATTTTCATGTATACGACGAATATTTGAAGTATTGTCCCTTCCTTAAAAATGTCCTCAATATGATAATGACATAAAAATTGGTAATTGGATGAAAATCAAATGTATGTTTCCTATATTAGTTTTTCTCACGCGTGCAGTGGCGAAGCCACTCATTGGCGAGGAGACACCCCTTCGTCAAGAAATTACACCGCGTAGATAGGTTAAATACTTTATTTTTATTGATAGAATATGAGGGTCCACCAAACTATATAGAGAATCGGGCTCTCTATTAGGTCCCACAAAACACACGCACACTGCAGTAAGTAAATGGCACAATGGAGTTTTACATGGAAAACTCCCAGCTCACGGGATAAAAAACCACAACCTACCCTTGTAGGATTTCAACTTCACTACTGAGAAACTTTAGGTTACAACCTATTGTAACCTAGGAATTAACCTCTTAATTCCTCACTAACTTGTAACACTCTATTACAAGCCACTTTATAATAACTCTATTACAAAGACTTTACAACTTGAATAACTCTAGCCAAGACACAAACACAAGGGTTTATGATTTACAAAGATTTCCTACACAATGCTTCTAATTAAGCCAAGTAGGAATTACAGGTAGAGTGCTTTAACAAAGGCACAACACAACTAAGGACATGTAATAACTTCAATATATGGAACTGGTCCTTGTTTATGTTGTTCTTCGTTCTTGATGCCCTTGAGAATCACTTGCAAGATTGACACAGACTTGAGAGAATGCTTGATGAGTTCTTGAATGTGCAAGTGATTTGGTTTTCCTTTGCTTGATGTTAATATCTCATTTGTGACATCACTTGGATGATTTAAGCAAGTTAGGTAAAGAGAATTCCCCGTAAAGTTGACTGTTGCACTATTTCTGCATTGTAGCGTGTGCAGGCAGCAACTTTACAACTGTGAAGAGTTGACTTATACAGTCACCCCGGAAACTGGTAGCTATCTGTTCCCTACGTTGTTCCTTTGACTCTGAAGAGTTGAACTATGTCCCCAACAGGAGACTTGTTGATCTTTAAGTTCTTGAGGATGTGTATCAGGTTCCTTATCTGGTTCTTGACAGTAAGTTTGTTAGATCATCAAAACATAAAACGAAGGTACTTATAACCTATCAATTTCTTCCTTTTTGATGATGACAAACTTAAAATTGATAATCCTGCAAAGAGCCACAAAAACAAGATAAGATAATGTATCAGGATAGATTTATAAGTAGGAATTACAAGTAGGGTGCTTTAACAAAGTTACAACACAACTAAGGACATGTAATAACTTCAACACATGGAACTGGTCCTTGGTTATGTTGTTCTTCGTTCTTGATACCCTTGAGAATCACTTGCAAGATTGACACAAACTTGAGAGAATGCTTGATGAGTTCTTGAATGTTCAAGTGATTTCGTTTTCCTTTTCTTGATGTTAATATCTCATTTGTGACATCACTTGGATGATGTAATCAAGCTAGATAAAGAGCATTCACCATAAAGTTGACTGCTGCACTGTTTCTGCATTGTAGCATTTGCAGGCAACAACTTTACAACTGTGAAGTGTTGATTTGTACAGTCACCCGGGGAACTGGTAGCTATCTGTTCCCTCTGTTGTTCCTTTGACTCTGAAGAGTTGAACTGTGTCCCCAACAGGAGAATTTTTTTATCTTTAAGTTCTTGAGGATGTGCATCAGGTTCCTTATCTGGTTCTTGACAGTAAGTTTGTTAGATCATCAAAACATAAAACAAAGGTACTTATAACCTATCAATTTCCCCATTTTTGATGATGACAAACTTAAAATTGATAATCCTGCAAAGAGTCACAAAAACCAGATAATGTACCAGGAACCTCACAAAGTTACCCCTGAGTTTGTACTTCCCCCTTAATCAGTGCACTGCTTCTTCTTGATTCTCAATTTATCTCCCCCCTTTTGGCATCATTAAAAACAGAAACAAGCAAACATAGTGACAAACTTATCATTCAAGTTCCCCCTAAGAACCAGAGTGAACTGTATTCCCCCTGAATTTGTTCCCCATCTTGTTCCCCCTCAATTATTTTTTCCCCTTTTGGCATCATAAAAAGATTAGTAACAATCATTAAGGAAAAAGAAGTCCAGATCGGTTAACTAAAGCTACATGTGTGCACACATACATGACTGAAAACAGAACATAAGAGCAAGACATACACAACAAAAGGAGGAAGCTTTCATCAATTTTGGATAATTAAGCAGGGAGCAGTTCCACTGTTTCTAGACACATCCTTAAAATAAAAACAGCAAAAACAAAAGTACTAGTCATAAACATCATCAGAACTAAAACAGAGGACGAACACTAAGAACTTGACACTTGGTAAAGGGACACTGTTTAGGGAGCACTAGAAGGGAAAGGCCTAGATGAGGAGGCAAGGGTTCGAAGAAGGATGTCCATTCAAGCATTGGATGACACCTGCTCGTTGAGCAGTCTCTCCTTCAGGTCCTCAACCTATTTCCTGAGATCGGCATTTTCTCTTGTCAGGCGGTTAACCTCTGTTCTTTGAGAGCTGCTGGAATCAGGTGCCTCCTGAACCTGACTGAGCTGACCTTCGAGAATGGCATTCCTTGCCTTCATCTTCATTATGTACGGCCCAACAACACCTTTTTTTTTTTTTTCCTTAAGATGGACTCAAGTTCCCTTTTTTTTTTTGCAACCTCGTGATGGGTTTCTTAGACAATGACCCCTAAGGAGGTGCCTTTCTACTCCTAGCACTAATAAAGCTCGCCAGAGCCACATTATCATAATTTTCTTCTTCACGATCCTCCTTCTCCCCCTCAGACAAAGATCGCATCTCAGGAACTGTTGATACCCAATTTTTTCCTATATTATTCTTAAAATGCATATATAGCTTCAAAACAATGCATGAGCATCAATTAATATTTTTCATAATTTTTGCATTTTCCTAAGGATTTTTATTAATTCATCCTACTATTTTATTTATATAAATAATTACTAATTGCCGTACAAATGGTTTCATAATGATTTTATGGTTTAATTTTATCATTTATATTTGTACCAAGCTTTAATTATTGCATGAATAGTCACATTTATATTTTTGGGTTACAATTGCAATAACTTTACAACAATATCCCATGTATGCATTATTACCTTATTTCGCTAGAAAATAGCTTTTTATATTTTTATAATATCAAGTAATTATTTTAAAATCATTTTTATCCATGAAGATCATTTTTTATAATTTGTTAATTATTTTTACAAATTATTTTATTAATTAATTAGGTATTTAACATATAGCCTCTTTAATTTCGGACCTTAGCCCAAATGCCACCCCCAGCCCAATTGAAATAAATCCATAACCCGACCCAGTAACCCAATCTTTAAACCCGCCCAACCCCCAGATATTATTACCTTTTTTAATTAACCCATAACCCCCCTAACCCTAATCATTTTCTAAACCCCCGCCGCCCATGTTTCCCTTCCCTCTCCCCTTCTCTCTCAAACATTCTCCCTAAAACCTAACCGCCGTCACCAGAAAACCACTCATTCATGGGGTTTCACCTCTTCTGGTTGTTCGATTATGTCGATCTATGAAAGAATCTCGAAGAGATTCAACCCAGATTTTGTTCAAAACCTTTTCATGAGCCTATCTATGGCCATCTCCGTTTGTGAGTATTATTTTCTTCGTGTTTATGGCTCGAATATATGGTTTTAAACCAGGTTTCCTTTTATCTATGTCATTTTCGAAAACTCTGATCTCTTTCTATGTGGGTCTATTCAGATCCTTGTAGATCTGAGACGATTTTAAGCATTATTGAGTATTTTTCTTCGAAAAGCCTTCTGTTTTCCTTATTATTATTCGATTCCGGTGTTTTCTAAGAACTAGGGTTTCGTATTAAGTTCTCTTCAAAACGTTTTTAAGCTTGTAAGTGTTTGAATCTGTTTATCTTTACTAGTTCAACTAATTTTTGTGAATATGCTTTAAACCCTAAGTTTTTCTGCCTATTTCATTGTTTACTTCAATATTTTTCCGTTATTGTTTATCTTTGTCAATCAATATATATTGACTGATTTTATTTAGGGTTCGAATTATATTTTCCTGTTAAAATTAGTGCTTCTCTGTGATTTTACTTATTTTCCTTATTTGTGACTTTAATTAGTACGACTTGCCCTAATTAGCCTATTAGTCTGATTTATGCATTTAATTAACTTCTATGTGGTCAGAATTGACTCACTTACCTTATTTAAATCCCAATTTGAGTCGTTAAGGGATTCTCCCCAATTTAAGAAGTCCTTTTTGGATTCTTTTGTGTGTATTGATTGAGTTAATTCCTCAATTAGTTGATTGATTACCTTGTTTTATGAACTCTGGTTCTATTCTTGCCTTATTTGTTTTACTTTGCTAAGTGCTATATAAACCTCATTCTGGTTTTCTTTCATACAAAAACATATTCAGAAAGAAACACACACACAAACTCTTGTTCTTATTCAAACCTTTTTGTTACTTGTGTTTGCTACACTGTCTATGTGATGACCCAAGGGGTCATTTTGTAAAATTAGACTCTGTTCCATGCTTAATAGCCATAATAAGACTAAAATTAAATACCTTTATTTGTATGCGCATTCCGGGGGTGAAACCGGAAAACCTTTATGTGAAAATATGAGAAATAGTGATTTTTAGAATTTAAATTTGATAAAAGTTGATTTTGGTCAATATTTTGAGTAAACTGACCCGGATCTGTGTTTTGAAAATCCCGGGAGGTCCGCATAAATATATGGGACTCGGGCGTATACCCGAAAATGAATTCCGAGGTCCCAAGCCTTAGAAATCAATGTTTGAAAGAAATTATTTTGCTGAAATGGTTGTGAATTAAAGAAAATAAAAAATGCTAAAAATCATTGGTATCGGGTCCGTATTTTGGTTTCGGAGCCCGGTACAACTTGGTTATAATATTTAAAGGTTAACTGTGAAATTTGGTGAAAAACGGAGTTCGTTTGACGTGATTCAGACATTCGGTTGAGAAATTATGAATTTTAAGAGTTTTTGTTGAAAATGATGAGTTTTGAGGTTTAATTCATAGATTTACATGTTATTTCCATCATTTTATCGCACGAGAAGTCCGTATGATGGTTTTAGACTTGCGTGGATGATTTGTTTAGAGCCCCGAGGGCTCAGATGAGTTTCGGATAGGCCACGGGATGTTTTTGCACTTGAAGTAAATGTTGGTTTTAAGTTTTCTGGTGTCCAGGTAATTGCTCTGTGCGATCGCATAGGAAAGTCCGTGATAGCACAGAGTAAATTTATAAGGCCTATTTGGAACCCTGTGCGATTGCAAGGCCTTATCCGCGATCGCACAGTGCAAGCTCAGGGGGCCCCAAAATTTGTACTATGCGATTGCACATACCCTCCCGCGATCGCACTGCCCCTGCCCCTACCCTGTGCGATTGCACAGTCCCTCCTATAATTGCACAACTCAATTGTCCCTTACCCTGTGCGATCGCACATCTTTATCCGCGATCGCACAGTTGCCCAGCCCAACTAATATAAATACCTGTTAAAGAACGGGCAGAACACTTTCTTCTACAAATTTTCAAAGTTCCAGCCCTAAAAATGATTTTTCTTCAGCAATCTTCATCCCCAATTCATAGGTAATCAATTTCAAACCTTGTTTTTTCAATTCCATACTATTTTGTATCACTTTTAAAGCAAAAACAAAGAATTTTCATGGCAAAAATCTAGGTTTTGGGTAGAATTAGGGAGTTTTGTAAAATTCGAATTTTTATATCAAATGAAGGCCGTATTTCAAAACTAATAGTATATTTGGGTTCGTGGGTGAATGGGTAAACGTAATTTGGTCCGGACACCGAGTTTAGACAAAGCGGGCCCGGGGTCGGATTTTTACTTTTTTTGAGAAAACTTAGGAAAAATTAGATTTTTCAATAAAGTTAGTTCCTTTAGCATTAGTTAATGATATTAAGTTAGTTTTGATTAGATTCGGGCAATTTAGAGGTGAATTCAAAAGGAAAAGCAATAATTGAGCAGTGAGTGGCCTGCGGAATTGAGGTAAGTGTTTGATCTAACTTTGGCTTGAGGGAATAGGACTCCCCACTTGTTTGCTATGTGAAATGAATGGGCGTGGTGTATAGGTGTGGTGACGAGTATCTATGAACCATCCAAATTAATTGTTAAACATGATTCCCCCTTCCCGTTCCCAACTTAATTGATTATTGACCTAATTGTTATATGTTCATTATTGCTTCTATAACTATTTGGCCTTGTTGATCTGTTGTAAGATATTGTTGTAATTATTTGGAAAGAGTTTTGGTTGTTTGAGTTGGTTTCCTTGTGATATGTATAACGGTTAAGAGGTTTGTTATTATTTTTACGAATTATATATATTCACGTTCTTGGTGGTTTTGTTTCGATAATATTGAGGAAGTTGTGAGAAATGCAGTCTAATTATATCGTAATTGTTGAGGTTCACGTGGTTATTGGGTTTTTATTGAGTCATTTCCAATTGTTGTTGTAAGTGTGTTAAAAATGTTGGTTGTTCTCTTGAGTTTATCTTAGTATATAAAGACTGAGCTAGATTGACAGCGTTACAGTGTTTATTTGTATTCTGGTTGGTTTTATTGTGAAATGATATTGGTTAAAGCTTATGAGCTATATGATTTTCTGTTTAAAATTGTGGAAATAACAGTATTGTGAAAGGCTTGGCCTGAATTGTGAAATTTTTGTATGAATAAATTGATATGATATGTCTGGTGGGAGCGGGTTGCACGCCGCAACAAGGAGTGATAAGGGTGGACAGGTGAGATCGGTTGCACGCCGCAACAGGAGCAATAAGGGTGATATTTAGGGAGGAGCAATAAGGGAGGACAGGTGTGAGCGGGTTGCACGCCGCAACAAGGAGCAATAAGGAAGGACATTTATATTTTTACTGATTTTCAAAGAAAATAAAGATTTGAAAAGCTAAATGTTTATTTTTACTTTTTTGTTTTCTTGAAAAACAAAGATTTGAAACTTCCTATTTTATATTACTACTTTCATATTTTGGCACTATTTTCATTCAAAGATAAAGTTTGAAAACTTGGAAATTGTTGAGGATTGGTTATAGCTGAGGCCTGAAAGAGGCGGTTGTGTTACTTTATTATTGTTGCAGTATTTGAATTGATGTGTTTAGATTTCCTTCCTGTTTTACAATTATTGTCTCAGATATATTTTCTTGTTCATGTAGAATTATTTTATTGTGTTATCGTATATATATTAATATCACAGGTTTATTGTTAAAGCCCCGCCTTAGCCTCGTCACTACTTCGCCGAGGTTAGGCTCGACACTTACTCAGTACATGGGGTCGGTTGTACTGATACTACACTCTGCACTCTTTTGTGCAGATCCAGGTACTAGCCAGCAGTAGAGATTTTTAGAGCAGCCATCTATTTATTCAGAGACACGAGGTATATCTGCCGGCGTTCGCAGATCCCGAGAGTCTTCTCCTATTTTTATAAAACCGTTTTAGTATATTCAGAACAGTTACACCATTCCTTTCGGCCATTATTTGTAGTATTCTTTAGTAGTTCGTGGATTGTGACACCATACCCTGGGGTAGTCTTAGAGTTGTTTACAAAATTAGTTCGTGATCCGTTTTATTTAAATGGTTATTATTATTATTTTATTTTATTGTTTTTGGAATTATTCTAATTAAGTTCCTTTGGAAGTTATTTATTTGTGCTTAAGTAACAAATTAAGGAAATAAATTATTCGAGTTCTAACATTGGCTTGCCTAGCAAGTGTGGTGTTAGGCGCCATCACGATCCCTGAGGTTGGGAATTTGGGTCGTGACAAGTTGGTATCAGAGCACTAGGTTGCCTAGGTCTCACAATTCACGAACAAGCTTAGTAGAGTCTGAAGGATCGGTACGGAGACGTCTGTACTTATCTTTCGGAGGCTATTGAGTGAAGAAAAAACTCCATTTTATTCTACTCTATCGTGCGAATTTATTCTACCATTGATGATTGAAATTTTCTATTCTTGTCCTCGCGCAAAATCTCGACAACACGCAAAGCGTCTACAACAGGACAAGAGATGAAGCCCCAATGACAGCTACGATTAGGGGAAGAGACAAAAGCGGAGCTCAGTCTAAAGCTCGAACATCAACACCTATTCTACAGTCTCAAATGGATCTAGACGCGAAGGTTCTAGCTCAGCCGGTATATGTGGGACTAATACAGATTCCAGAAGGATTCGTAGCTACTCCAGTATTGCAAAACAAGGGAATAGTTGAAAGCAACGGGGTTGAATTATATGAGCTGTAAAGTTTAACATTACGGATTATCAGGCATTGTGACCTATGACTTCGTGCCAAGTGGAGAAGTCCACTGTCAAGGAATAGATTGTGGGGTCATGTGTTATATCGATTTTGGCTTGAAGGGTATAAGGCCTGAGATTTTTGCAAGAGATAAAGCGAAGGATTGCGGTGTGTCTGTCTCCTTAATAACCATATACCTCAGTACCAAAGGAGTTATATAAACAACTTTAGATCTACGGAAGGTTTACTCAGCGTGGAAGTTACGGTTGCGAATTTTGGGGTGCTCCAGAGGGAGTACAGTGGTTGACAAGCTTCCAGACTAAATTATCTGTATAAAGCTTTACGTGTGGGATCGTTGTGCATCAATAGGAATAAGAGTTCCCCAAGGAATAGCGAAGAGTACATGAATAAGTGGGGTAGCTCAGCTGTGTCGAGTCAACATGGTAAAGGAGAAATTGGCTGCCGGTGGTTGCGGCAAGCCTACGAAGAGGACGACCAGCCAGTGCAACATCAACTATTTGACTTAGTTCTCACAAATGCTTTTGAAAGAATTTGTTTCTTGGACCCTCCATAATGCGTGGTGCATAAGGTTTGAGCGGTTGCGTCAGGTCATATGACAGTGTTAGAACATGCTACCAGGTTCGATAAGTCAGCCCGTCACACTCCTACTTCGGTTTATCTAGCCAGAAAGCAAGTCCACAAACTCGTTAAAGGACTCAAATATGATTGTAAAATTTTGGACAACTCAGGGCAGGTTGATACTTCCTTTCGGCTAGTGATAGAAATTATCCTAAACTTGGGAGAGTCATATTTCATCCGAACACTCAGGCTACGTGCTCAATTGCAGATACAACTCAACTACATGATCAGCTAGGGAAAAAGGAGTCGAAATGTCAAAAGTGGAGGTTAGATTCCTAGAGGTGGAGACCCAGCCTGTTGACATATTTTTTATGATATGGCTGAGGTCGTCACATTAAATGGTAATATATTTGAAACAATTAATATAGTATCTTTTTTTATAGATTAAATAAATAAATAAAAATTTCTACTCACCCAGAGAAAGGACAACTTTTCTTAGTTGGTTGACGATGTTTGTGTATTTAAGAATAAATTTATAAATAGCATTCCAAAAAAAAAAAATCATAAGAGCTTTTAAATTTTCCAAGGTTATATGTTATTGCTAATTAGAAAGGAAGCATGATAACTTGTGAAATTGAATTAAAGAAATTATAAAACTTGAACAAACTTTAAATTG
The DNA here is from genome assembly GCA_005239525.1 of Nicotiana knightiana. NCBI lineage: Eukaryota > Viridiplantae > Streptophyta > Magnoliopsida > Solanales > Solanaceae > Nicotiana > Nicotiana knightiana. The sequence continues at coordinate 67,399 of ML416852.1, read as the reverse complement.
AATATATTAACTAAGATAAGTGATGATTTCCAAGGCAGAATTTCGGCCTTTACTGGTTACCTAAACAAATTCAATAATAATTATTTTCTTGTATCTAAACGTTTTATTTTTTATTCTATGGCACAAACATAATTTTTTATATAATAATTTTATGATTTAAACAAAAATTACTCTAATAAAGGTGGAAGCGTGTGCCGAGAGACTAGTAATCACATAAATGTCATAACATGTTTAAGGCTGCAAACTCCATATCCAATCAAATACAGGTATATATAAATGAGAGTATCAGATATATCTGAAACACAGAGCGTCACAGAGATCATAAGGTAAATTCACAAATTCAGATACATATAACTTTACACAGGTCAATTCTCAGGGGTAGTACAACACAAACCCAGCCCCAACGACAAGAAAAAAACTCATGAACACAAACGTCATATTTTGTGTCCATTGAAATGAGTTTTTGCTTTCTAAGGGAAAAATTAGGTGCGACTAGCAATTTGCTCATCAAGCCCAAAAATGTGGAGCTGCCGGCAAAAATTGCAATCTCCTATAATACACGCCAGTTTAAGAAGCGAATCTAAAGTAGCTAAACATAAAACTACTGCTCCATGTGGTGCATTTAATAAGCTACAGAATATAGCAATACAACCAGCCAATCTGGAGTTAACAGAGTGCAGATCCTTCTTTTATTACCTCAGATGCAAGTTTCATGAGGCACTCCACTTGGTCATTGAATCCCCATTATAGTTTATCAACAGCTTGATTAATGATTAATACGAAATCGACCTTCTTTCCTGGTTCGTGATTGCCTATCTGATTCATGCTGTCCACCTGACCCTCCAGAACTCATAGCACGATCATTCCGAGTAACAATTTTTATGGGATGGGCTTCTGTGTTAAAAACCCACTCATCTAGGGAGATTACTGATGAGGGTGAAAAAAGAAGATAGAGATATTTAAGAGTCTCCGCAAGAAAGAAGCTTTGCATCATATTGTCTTTGACACCAGTGTTGACCTGAGAAAACCAAAAAAAAAATTAAAAGAGAGGTCAACAAAGACACTGAATATGAAATTAAAACCTTCCCTTCACAACCAAATTTAGTGATATATGTCTCCATTGAACACGAAAAAGCAGTCATACTGACAAATTACAAGCACAAAACCCTGAGTTATAGAGGTTCTCAACAAACTTTTGACAGCTGCCCATGAAGACCAGTCGACGTGATAAAAGTTAGCAATTATGTATGCTAAAGTTAATCGCAACAACATAATTATACATTCTCTGAAACTAGACACCCTTGTATTTCAAAATCCCTACACTTCATTTTTATCTTCAAAATTTGCTTTATAACTGGAAAGAAACATTGGGCTACAAGGAACGGAGTCAAGTTTTTGCTGTCCCGGGATAAATTTAGCTTTCAAATAGGAGAAGATGCAATAGAAATATTGAGAGCATCCATAGAACAAAACAGGGTAGCTCTGAAGTTGAGCTTCTAGTAGGAGAAGATAAAGATCAGGGGCAGCAATTAAAAAAAGGGGGGCTCACTAGCTCAATGTTGCTCTTTGCGTACAGTTATGTAATGGATGGGCTGAAAGAGGTACACCTTTTCAAATGTTACATACTTTCATGCTTCACTAAATATAGAAGGTTGCTCAATAAATCAAATTGGAGAAACCTGCCTGTAATTAGAGTGCTGTAAAACCCAAAAAAGAAAACTGAAGTTTAGAAACGAGCTGGTGTTTACAAGGTGAAGGAGAGAGAAAACACCAGGTTTCCATCAAACAATAGCTTAAAAATAACATTCATGTATGTATATCCCAATTATCAATATCAAAATCCAAAAAAGAGTGTATTTCATGAGTTTTTTAACTAAGAACACGGGAAATAGAATTAAAGATGCAGCGTTTGAAGGCATTTAAAGAAAGAAGATAATGGAGGTGTAGGTACTATCCAAAGTTGAAAGAAGTGAGTTTGTCCTTACATCTTTAAGTCCAACATATCCAGATTCTATCCTTGAATTCTTTTCAAATGCTTGAAATATGTTCCAACCCCACTCTTGGTATGTCTTGTTTCCTGTTAAACGCCAGAGGTAAAACAGCGACTCAACTGTCTCTGGCCTTAATATATTCCATGATGTGCCCACACTCATGTCCTGAAGAGCATTAAATAGGATGAACAATTTAAATAAGTTATCACCATAAGCAAACAATAAAAACAAACATCACCATGAACTAAAATGAAAAAAACTGACTTGGCCGGCATTAAAAAAATAGTTCTCTCCTGCCAGTTTTGTAGGTGTTGACTGGTAAAAGTTATAGCAAGTCCAAGCAAGCTGCAAGAGAAGGTTAAGATATTCAGCAAGAAAGCAATACTATAACTTTCTGGCAACAAGAAACAGCACTGCAGTCACTAAAAGCTCCTATAGAATGAACCACTGATCCTCTGGGCCTTCCCATCATGTGAAAGAGAAACCTATAGATGAAAGGCAAGTCAAATCATAGAGGCAAGGAAGAGGGTTTCAACTGGTTAATAGATGTTATCTATGCAGGAGGAACCAGGAACCTATCTGTCACCTATTCCTGCACTGTCCAGTAGCCATTGACATATGGAACATGTTCTATTGTATTTTTGGGATAAGCCGGGTCATGCCACACTTGGTTCTTATCCCACACTTCACCTTTCAGCTATGTTGCCGGGACTCTCCAAAGTGCTGCTGCACCCGTGTCAGATCCTCCAAAAATACACTGCTTTTGGAGGATCTGACACGCACCTGGCGACATTTTCGGACTCTCCAGGCAACAAAGCCTTTCAGCATCCCCAGCTAACTATAACAGCCAACGAAAGCGAACATCTGCTGGTAGGAGAGCATTGCCCACAAGCCAACATCGCTAATGCTCAAAAGTTGAAATAAAACCTAAAACTTTTTTCGACAGAGACCACTTCTCAAATCAATTAATCAATTAACTAAACCTCAAACCTAAACTAGTAAAGAGTTGATTATGTGAATTCTCTGTATCCATTATGCTCTACTTAAAACCCATTTCATTCCAATAATAAATAAGGGTTCATTAATACTATCAGGGGTTCACTAAAACTAGATGTTCTCTAAATCTCACACTTATAGTTAAGCAATTACACAAAACTTCAACCAAAATAAAAAGGAGTAACAGCAAACATGAGAACTCTGTCGATCTTTAATTCCAATTAGTCAGTATTTCTTATATTGATCCTTTCTTGTGTATTGTTTTTAGCTACATCCACATTAACTCCGAGAAGTATAGGTCTTTTGACGCAATTTTCCTAACAATATGACTGTAGATATACCTCTTTCTTATTATCACTTTCAATCAACATAGTGGCACATATATGAATTAGGGCATATGGAGATTATTTCGCAAATAGGAACCTAAAATCACATTCCATAATGATGCTCTGTAAGTTAAAAATACCTCCTCAGCCAGTGATAAGAACTTCTGAGCCTCATTAGGGCTATAACCAGATGATCCTAAAGCTAACATCCCAGGAGCAAAGCATGCAAGTTCATCCATCTGCACAAAATCCAAAAGGGTAAATAAAACAAAGTCAAGAATTAACACATCTCAGACTCCCCAAATATGTGTAAAAGCCTATACATCACCTTGTCATTTAAAGAACTTCCCATCTTCTCACAAATATATGCAAAAGACGAAGGAGTCGTTCTCCGGACCAAGCTTAAAAGACCTTTCATTGATGTCTCCCACATTTTCCTGCTTGCAAAATTAGTGGAAGAATTATATTGAGGAACACAGAGGAATGCAAAATTTTGTAAAAGAAACATAAAAAGGTTAAACAAAATCAGAATTGAGAATGGAGCAGAAGCAGCCAAGGAAACTTGGGAGTACAAAGATCAGAATTGTTGAAACAAATGGCAGTCTTTGACTCTATCCTTATGGAATATGAGGAACACCTGAAGAATGAAGAAGTCGCATGGAGGCAAAGATCCAGGGCTCTCTGGCTTAAGGAAGGAGACAGGAACACAAAATTCTTCCACCAAACTGCTAATGCACACAAAAGATGCAACCACATTGCTCAACTAGTGGTGAATGATGAAACAATTGAGGAACCAGGGAGAATCAAGTCAGCGATCATTGAACTCTATAAAAATCCTTATACAGAGGCTTTGGAATGGAGACCTGAAGTTAACTTTGACAATTGCCCCACAATATCAGAAGAAGAAAAGGAGCTTTTACAAAGCAACTTTGAAGAACAAGAAGTTTTGACATGTCTGAAGCTATGTGCAGTAGATAAGGCTCCAGGGCCTGATGGCTACACTATGGGCTTTTTCATTAAATGCTGGTATATTTTGAAGCAAGATATCCTTCCACAACTTTCACTCCGAAGAACTATTTGAAAGAAGTTTCAATGCAACATATATAGCCTTGATTCCTCAGAAGACGGGAGCCAAGGAATTAAGGGACTTTAGGCCTATAAGTCTAATAGGCAGCTTTTATAAACTACTTTCAAAGGTTCTAACAGAGAGACTCAAGAGGGTGATAAACAAATTGGTGGATGCACAGCAGATGGCCTTCATCAAAGGAAGACAAATAATGGATGCTGTTCTAATAGCCAATGAAGCAGTGGATTCTAAGAACAAACTAAAAAAGTCAGGAATTTTGTGCAAACTAGACATTGAGAAGGCATACGATCATGTTAACTGGAGTTTCTTGTTGAAAATGCTGGAACTAATGGGCTTTAGGAAGAAATGGATCGAGTGGATGACTGCTTGTATCTCCACAGTTAGATTCTCTATCCTCATTAACGGGTCCCCTGAAGGCTTCTTCCCTGCACACAGAGGGTTAAGACAAGGAGATCCTTTATCTCCTTTTCTTTTCATAATAGTTATGGAGGGTCTAAACAACATGGTCAAAACTGCACAACTCAATGGATGGATCAAAGGCTTTGATGTAGCAAGAATTGGGAACAACAACCTGGAAATTACACATCTCCAGTATGCTGATGACACCCTAATTTTTTGTGATGCAAAAGAGGAGCAGTTGAGGTATTTGAGAATTATCCTGGTTTTGTTTGAAGGTATATCAGGATTACACATTAACTGGAAAAAGAGCCACCTTTTCCCAATTAATGATGTGCCTGACATGGAGCTTCTGTCACTGATTCTGGGAGGTGAAGTAGGATCTCTTCCTGCGGTCTATCTTGGTATGCCATTAGGTGCTAAGTCTAAGTCTAAAGAAATATGGAACACAGTCATTGGAAAATGTGAGAAGAAGTTATCTAGATGGAAAGCTCAATATCTATCTATGGGAGGAAGATTGACTTTGATCAATTATGTACTTGACTCACTTCCAACCTATATGATGTCACTCTTTCCCATCCCTGTAAGTGTCACTCAGAGACTGGATAGGCTCAGAAGATCTTTCTTGTGGCAAGGAAACAAAGAAAAGAGGGGTTTTCACTTGGTGAAATGGAAAGCTCTAATTATTGGCAAGAACAAAGGTGGGCTAAGCATCAGTAATTTAAAGAATCAAAGCAAGGCCCTGAAGATGAAGTGGTTATGGAGATACTCTCAAGACCCTCAATCCCTATGGAGTAATGTCATTAAAGCTAAATATGGAGAAGAAAACAACTGGGTCTCAAAGGAAGTCAATACAGCATATGGGGTTAGCTTATGGAGATCTATCAGAACACTTTGGCCAGCGGTAAAGAGCCATTCTCAAGTCAGAGTGAAAAATGGTACCAATACTTCCTTCTGGAAGGATAATTGGTTGGGATATGGAAGCTTGATGGAACTATTCCCTGATATGTATGGCCTAGCTAAACACAAACAGAAGACAATAGGATCTTATACTTAGAAGAAGGCTGAACGACTAGGAACTAAGTAGGCTGACTGAGCTTTACAAGCAACTGGAAGTATTCAAAGGCCTACAGAATGGAAGGGATACATTTTGGTGGAAGGGCCACAACAGTGGCATATACAAGGTGAATAAAGCGTACAAGATGTTTAATCATACAAACATACAGATTACTAATTGGCCATGGAAACATATTTGGAAAGTCAAGATACCTTACAAGGTATCTTGCTTCACTTGGTTACTTGCAAAGGAGGCAGTTCTGACACAGGACAATCTTATGAAGAGGGGGATTCCACTATGCTCTAGGTGCTTTTTATGTGGGGAAACAACTGAGACAGTTAGCCATCTATTTCTACACTGCAGGATCACAGATCAACTATGGAAGATATTTCTTAATCTCAGAGGTATATCATGGACAATGCCCTCTAAGATTACTGAAGTGCTCACTAGTTGGGATGAAGCTGGATCTGGAGCTGGCAGCACAGATAGATGGAGGACTGTCCCAGCATGTATATGGTGGACAATCCGGAAGAAGAGGAACTTTAGATGTTTTGAGGACAGAAGCAATTCAGTGCAGAAGATCAAAATGAATTGTGTCCTACTTTTTTATTTTTGGTGTAAACAAAAGTGGCCAGAAGATACTGTATCAATCCTAGAAGCTCTAGAATAATGCTAGGGCAGTAGCTCAGTAGCCTCCCTTGTTTTGGGTTTTTTTTTTGTAAATATGGTTTTCAGTACAACCTTTGTACTGTTATATAAATATACACAAATGTTACCTTCTCAAAAAAAAAAAGGTTAAACAAAATCACTTCAGATTTTTTCAAGTCTCAGAAAGGCTTTATGCATCAAACATATTTTTTTCTTTTCCACATCACAGATCCATTTTTGTTATAGCTAAGCACTTATACCACAACCTTTCCACTATAACCAATTTCATCTTCCTGCATTCTAGCACCAGAAAAGGAAAAGTATTCAAGGGAAAGACCAACCACTGATAACAAATTCCACTAGTACTCACAGTTCTTAGATCTGAAATTTCAAGTTCAAACTCTCGTCAAATACCACTGTAAAATTTAGTTAAAGCTTCCAATTAGAGAAAGAGTCTTAGGAGCATAAATGAGTTCAATACTCCAGCTACCCCACTTTGACTACTCCTAATGTGTCTGGCAAGAAAATTAATAAAAAGTTTTTGAAGCTTAGAACCAGTAAAAAATATATGTGAGAATAGTACAAATATGCCATAGAAAGATTTATAAAAAAAATAAATGTAAAGCAGCAACCATGCAAGCTGGCCTGGACAACACCATCCTTAGAGAAAATGTATAGCCACAACACAGAATTTTCTGAGCATTATCCAACGTGCTTTCATAGAACCTCGTAAAGTGATGGAATAAATGCAACAATAACAAACTCGGTGAATTTCCACAAGTGGGGTTTGGGGAGGGTAATGTGTATGCAAACCATACCTCTACCCTGAGAGGGCAGAGAGATTCTTTTTGATAAAACCTTGGCTAAAGAAACGACGAAAAGAAGCAGTGACAATAAGCAGTAACAACAACAAGATATTAAGAAAATTGAAGTGAAAGATAGCAATCAAACAGTAGGTAGTAACCGCAATCTAAGAATAAAAAGATACCATACTAACACTAATAATACCGGTATGGGAAAGAAAAAGGAAAATGCACGACTACCTACTAACCTTCTACCCTATTTCTCGACCGTCACACCCTCCTATCATGGGTCATGTCCTCGGTAAGCTTAAGTTGCGCCATGCCCTGCCTAATCACCTCTCCCAATACTTCTTTGGCCTGCCTCTATCTTTCCACATACCCACCAAGGCCAACCTCTCACATCTCCTAACTGTTTCGATCACCACTAAAAAGACCAAAAAGAATTTCCACGTATTTGGCTCATCAAAAGAAATCAAGCCCGAACGTGAGGAAGTGTTGAACCATTAAAATATGCACTTAGACCTACAGGAACCATCAAGTGAAACACCGGATGGACTGAATAGAAGCTTTAAAAGGACAACAATATCTGAAGCGAAACAGACAGAAGTGAACTTAAGCTGCTTACCTATAATGACTCACAGCAGCGGTTCTGTTTCCTTGTATCCAGACCTTGAGTAAATATTCATAAAAGCTGAAACAAAAAAATCTTTTACAAACTTTTCATATGAAAAGAAAACATGGAAGCTCTAAATGCCAATCCACAAATGCATAGGATAAAGCTCTCCCCCTCTTCTTTTTCTTTTGGGGATAAATACTCCTACGCAATCAGGTTTTCACAGGCATCATTCTAGAATGGACAAAAAAAAAGGGCAGCCCGGTGCACTAAGCTCCCGCTATGCGCGGGGTCCGGGGAAGCAAGAATGGACAAACGATGGTCATTTACCTGTCTCCCATTGCCCCAAATGTTATAGTTGAGTATGATGTTGTGCCTTTATGTGGATTAATGTATATTGGAAGCAAACCATCATCTGGAAAAGTTTTGTTAAGTTCCAAGATAACATTCTCCACCTGAAATAAGACAGATTGACCCAACAGCCTGTAGCTTAATCAATTTTACACAATACCAATTTTCATATCATAGTTTCAAGTTGTAGTTTTATGAAAATATGAACGTAGTTTGTAATTTAAGAAATTTTCTCAGGCATACCTTTTGTTGATATTTTGGGTCTCCTGTCCTCTGCGAAAGAGCAATAAACTCAAGCTGCTCAGTACCAGAATCTGCCAGGATACTATCACCCTGAGAGCAAAGAGCACAATAATTTCAAAAAATGCACAAACTACCTCTGGAAAAATACAATCTATAGAAACTATAAGCATTATTGACAAGTTCCAGGAGAAAGATCACTATTAGATCAGTCAATATGTTTGTTAAATGGGTAAGAATACAAGTTCATTGAAAAGAAAGGGGGGAGGTGAATGCAGGGAAAAGAGCAAAAGAACAAAGAGAAGCAAACTAAATGTTTCTTTGAACATTTTATAAGGAAACTTCAAGAGAGGATTCTTCTTCAGAAACCTCCCAATAGATATATACTTTCTCCTATGTCGGGCTCCCTCCACAATCTTCAGGGAAAATAAGAATCAGGAACCAAATCTAATAACTTGTCACATACAGTAATAATCACATCCACCCTTCTGGGATAACTGATCCCTCCATCCTCTTTGCCAGAAGATATTGGAGTAGGATAAACAGGAGGGGATTAACTGCAATTTATTAGAGTTCAATCTTACCCCTGTCCACCCAGGGTTATGTGGATTCCCGTGTGCCAAGTTGATAATGTTGTAAGGGATTCCAGATTCTGTATTCCACGCGGGCAACAATCTGTCGGCAATGTCTTGAGCCTTATCAAGGAAAAGCTTATCACCAGATAGATCATACGTACTAAGAAGCCCACCTACAACCCTGAGTTGTTGAAAAACATAATTAACCATACAAGAATCATGGTGCTACATCATTGAAGCTGAGGAAGGATAACAAAAACTCATTAAAAACTCATATTAAACCTTATAAAGCAACCTTATGGTTGTCTCAAAAACACTTGCATCATAGTTCTTGTTGAAATCCAAGGAGTTCGCAACCCATCTGCCATCAGTAAAGTGTTAGCCACGTGGAATAATTCATTGAAAACAATTACATGTGGAAAGTTTAAATACCTAACATACTGCATCATTTGCAAAAACTATCCAATAGATTAGAGCAAATATGCTTAATAACGATAAGGAAACTGGAAGTGATAAAATTAACTCTTCAACATCTGGCAATGGTCACATGCAAGGCATCAAATCCATAACTAGAAGTGATAAAATCAACACTTCAACGTCTGGCAATGGTCAGATGCAAGGCATCACATCCATAAATGAACGGAACAGCAATCTTGCAGTTGCATTTTAACTTTAAATTAGTGACAACACACAGTGTCTTGCTTTTGAAAATTTTCACTATATTTGGTTTAACATTTTTCTCTTGTCTGCGGACAAAACAAGTACCATAAGTAATACATATGATTCTAGAAGAGGAAGAGAATAAACTCACTCTCTAGCTCTCTGAAACTGCTCGTCCAGGCCCATGATATATAGTGTGTCAAGAGAATCTATTAAGGTTGCTCCAAGACCACCAAAACTGTCAACACCATTCTTTGATTGCGGCTGAGATTTGACATTTTCAGCATAATTGTTAAATAATTTTGCATAAGTGCAGTAAAGAAGGTAAATCGTACGACAAGCACAAAGCAGAAACCAACTGCAGAATCAAGGCAAGTATATCAACTTCTAAAAATATTCAATTTTAAACGAAATAAAAAGGATATATCCAACAGATTTCATGAAGTCATTTCCTTTCTTATTGTCAAGAAACTATAGTACATGATCAAAAGCCAATGTCTACAAATCAACAAGAATTAGTTACCCTATCCTATATATACCCTTTATTTTCCATAAATATAATCATTTAAGTCGGCCTCAAGGGTATGATAGGAACATTACTGAAGCTGCAAGGTATGAACTTTTGTGTCAATATTTTCTAGAGTGTGTGTTTAGACAGAAAAAGAAGAAAGAGAGTAAAATAAGATTGCATAAGAAGGGATACTATATCCTGCTACCTATCAAAAAACAAATCCTTCTAAAGGCAAAAAATATTGTTACATCATATCACCAAAGAAAGCGCTGAATATGTAAATTACAAAGACAGTTGCATCTTAATCTTCAAGGAAAAGTAAGAAAAGTGTCTTTCCATATACATATTGTTCTTAACACAAGTAGCAGCAAAGGCGGGCACACAAAAATGTTTATCCATGTCCAAGTCCATATTTTCATGAACTTCTGAGCTAGATAACTTTTATCGATAACAGACTGTTCAGCATAAAGCAAACCAGTTTTGAGAAATACAACTCCACAGCCTAAACCCCAAACTTCCTCTAACTTTAATTTGATATCAAAGCTTCTCTGGAAACTTGCCGCAGATGTTTGTTTTAATTTTAAATCAACCAAATGTTAAGCAAAATCAGATCATTGAAGTTCTTCCGTTTAGGTAGCATAAAGGTGTCGGTATTTTAAAACCCAAGCGCACGAACTTAGCAAGATGAAATTGTCATCCTCACTACCAGGACACTCACAATAATTCAGAAATATCTAGAGAATCATGTTAAAACATACCCTAGAAAAGAACAAATTAAAAGGCCAAGTCTTAGCCATTTAATTGCTATTTCATAATCATTTGCAATATCCATAGCATCAAAACATGCTAAATCAATATACTTGGTCAGGATATAAGAAGAAAAGAACATATACTCCTCCTGCCCCATTTTATGTGGCATTCCTTCCTTTTTAGTCTATCCAGAGAAGAGTGAGACATTTTTGTAATTGCAAGCAAATTACTCCTAGCGATAATGTTTTACGCTTACTGACATAACCTTTTAGGAAACCACTTAATATAAAAATTATTTTTTTATTAGGAGATAGAAATAGTAAGTGATATATGGAACTCTTACAACCTTTTCTTTGGGAGGATAAGGTAACCTTTCTTTATCAGGAAGATAAGGTAAGTTACCTCCTTTCATTTAGATGTTAATAGTAAAGGTCATTTTAGTATGTTGTATATATTTGTATTACGTGTAAAAAGTCTTCCTTATTTATTAATTTTAATACCCAGTCAAACACCGGAACATGAAATGGAATGGAATGAGTAAAACATAATAAACAAAAAGTTTGAATTTGTGTTACTTTTCTCAAAAAAAGAAGTGTATGTTACTAGGAATTGTAGAGAACCTCTACAGTTAGAAAACCCCAAATAGAGCAAACTAGATCAAGATGATTAATATTTTTGAGGCGTAGTTTTTGTCATTGCTGCTGCAAACTAACCTACAGAATATAGTAACTGAAAAACTAGAATGTCACATGCTAATCTAGTCAACAAAAGGTATAGCACTTAGGAAAATTAACTAACAAAGAAAGAACAGGTAATGGAGAACGTCAATTGAAACCTATGAACTAACTCATTTAATTTTTAAATATTTTTTTAAATTTACAACTCATTTAATTAAGTAATTAACTAATCATCAATTATACCCCATTTCCCCTTAACACACAAAAAGGAAAAAGGCAACAAAACATGTGAAATCACAAGATACAACAAAACAAAGGCAACATTAACAACACAAAAAAGAACTTATTTGAAGTAACATCCAAACCTGTAATTCATCATGACCCCATGCATATTTTTCATAAGAACTCCAAGCATGAAGCATAGCTTCTTTCACTTTCTCCCTTCGCTGAGCATCAAGGATATTATCTGGTGAATCCATATTTTTTGCCGCATGACCACCTTTGCCACTAGATTTCATCTTTTCACCTGGCATGACTTGACCATTCTTCAAATCTTCCAGCTAAAACAGTATCCAAAATAAATGCAAACAAGTTGAGTATTTAAAATCAAAAGCTTGAATGCTATACTGCAAACAGCAGAAGATGGGTAAACTGTGAAGCAAGCACACATGAAAATAATACCGGCATAAGTCATAACTAGCTATATCCATTTTTTTGTACTTCTTTTTCCACAAAATATAAACCAAACCACCAAACTTTCAGACAAACAAGACGGACAAGAAAAGAAGTACATAGCACATAGATATTTTAGAACTACATAGCACATAGATATTTTCATGAAGTTTCATTACACATAGATATATATATATGTGTAATATATATAGTATTCTGTCCCATCATTTTAAGCCATTGAGTGTTGGTACTCTCAAGTCTACTTGAACACTCCTCCAGTTCTCCTTAACCCCAACAAGGAAGCATTCTACATGTCTCAGCGAGGACTTTTTGCTACCTACTGTTACCTCTCCCTTTAATGCTAAGGGAATAACACAAAAGGCACTGACCTATGGTGCACTATAGGAAAATTGTGACATCTCGACTCTTACTCCATCCACCATCTCTTGTTTGGTCAGTCCATCTGCTAATCTTTACATCCTGGTTTGAGCTCAGCCAGATGTATCACCTTCTTAAGACTAATTTAGTTGAGTTCCTTTTCTGTTTGCCAGGTTGTAGCTCGACTTTTTCTGCTTTTTCATTTCCTATAATATCTAAACATGGTAAAGATGGTCCTAAGCTTTAATGCCACAAATATTTTTTGAACTCCAAGCCCATTTATAGGGCCCAACACTGCAGTACTAGCCCTGAGCTAACTGAAGCAGATTGAGGTATTAAGCTCAGTGAAAGACAGAGAACTCTTCACTAGGCAAACCAAATTCAGCGTTGGGCAGTACAAGCCTTACCTAAGCAGATTGATGTATTAAGTAGGTGTGAAGGTGGTACATGGTAGCTCTTCGCTAAGCGAACCAAATTCAGGCTTCATAACCAAGCTGGCCATATAAATCCCTCTAGACATTAATATTTTTCCTATATTAACACACAGATGTTAAATCTAACATGAATTAGTAAGTTTATCTTTTTTTCCCCATTACAAGTATGTAATCAGATTCTCAACCTCATTTAATTTGAAGAAGGAAGAACAGGAGGTAGCTCAAGTAATTACAACTTTGTACTGGCACATATTAAAAGAGGCTCTAGCATACAGTAGCCCGACAAAGCAAAAAGAGGAATGGCAGCCACAAAACAATTAAAGACAGTAGGCTGATTATTAAAATAAAAAATTCCACAGCTATAGATAATTCAGATAACCACTAACCAGATTTCGCAATTGCATCACTTCATCATTCAACTTAGAGATCTCTTCCTGTAAAAAGCACAAAGAATATAGTTGTTTAATAATTTACAAACTTTGACACCAAAATTAAACATGAATTCCACAAGGAAAATAAAAGGACGGTGAAACGAATGAAAAATGAAGAGAAGAACCTGATGATCACGGACTAAAGTTTGTCGATCCCAAAAGAAGAAGGTGGCGAAGACAAAAACGATGAAGAGCAAAGCCAGACGCTTTGGCCGTTTCAGATAGTAAGCCGGATTAATGTACCTGAAAGTAGTGGAAGACGATCTACTCCTCGCCATTCCACCCAATATACCAAACAGAGTAAATCAAAGTGCAGATCGATTGAATAGATCGGAGGAGAGGAACGACCAAGAAGACCAAGACTACTGGACTTCCCAAAAGGAAACCTCGCCTAAAACTACAGGACGTTAATTAGGTAAAGACCCGTTCAGCCTTGGTAAAGAGTGAAGACACGGTAATAATACTACTCTTATCAATCATGCGCGGTCGGTGTAACATTGACTTGTGTTCCATTTTAAGATTAAGCATAAGATACCAAGCTGTGTCTTCTCGCATCCATTTCTAACTTTTTTCTTGGAATACATTTAGTCAATTCAGGTTAAGGCCTCATTTATTTATTTTTTGGGGAGGTGTACAAATAGCCACTAATACAAGTTGTCTTTATTTTAAAGCCAATATTTTAAATATATTTATTCTTTAACCATTAGTTTAATGAACTTTTATCTGACTGGACGAAAATGCCCTTATGCTATAACTTGTCAAGGAGGAGGTTGAACGTGATAGACATCCTTTGAAGGTATTTTTTTTATCTCATTCAATTTGACGTATTTTTTTTGTATCCAATGTATCATATTCATAGGGATTAGCATAAGCTTTCACATTATACCTGATGATCATTAGAATATATAAAAATATTCAAATTAAAGCTGGTTTAGTAATACACAGTTTATATTAAAGTTTAGACCAAAAATATTCCAAATAACTATCAAGAAAGCGAATAAAAATAAATTTAACTCTTAGTAGCAGTGAGATTTCAACTGCTAGAGTGGCAGTTGGGTTGATTAGAGGGAGTTGATGCTATTCAATTGCATAAAGGTATACTTATTTATTTGCTCATTGATTTTTTGTTAAATCATACGATTGCACTATCTAAGCAAGTTAGATAAGGACATTTGGTCCTTAACTTCAAGTTTCAAGTTCAAAAGTTAAGGACAAGCAGTCCTTAACTTCAAGTTTTAAGTTCAAAAGTTAAGGACAAACAGTCCTTAACTTCATGTTTCAAGTTGAAAAGTTAAGGACAAGCAGTCCTTAACTTTATGTTTCAAGTTTAAAAGTTAAGGACAATAGGTCCTGAACTTCAACTTTCAAGTTTAAAAGTTAGGACAAGTCGTCCTTAACTTCAAGTTTCAAGTTCAAAAGTTAAGGACAAGCAGTCCTTAACTTTATGTTTCAAGTTTAAAAGTTAAGGACAATAGGTCCTGAACTTCAACTTTCAAGTTTAAAAGTTAAGGACAAGCAATCCTTAACTTCAGGTTTCAAGTTCAAAAGTCCTTAACTTATAGTTTTCAGTCCTTAAATTAAAAGTTCAAGTTAAAATGTTAAGGACAATGGGTCCTTAACTTATAGTTTTCAGTCCTTAACTTTGAGATCCAAGTCCAAAAGGAAAAAATACTTCGTCCTTAACTTTTATGAACACATTTAACTAAAAATTCATAAACACAGTTAGCCTATGAATTCGAACGTTTCAAGTTAAAAAGTTAAGGACAAGCAGTCCTTAACTTAAAGTTTCAAGTTAAAAAGTTAAGGACAATAGGTCCTTAACTTATAGTTTTCAGTCCTTAACTTAAAAGTTCAAGTTATCCTTAACTTATAGTTTTCAGTCCTTAACTTTGAGATCCAAGTCCAAAAGTAAAAAAACACTTTGTCCTTAACTTTTATGAACACATTTTCAAAATTTTGCCTGCTACTCCATTTCTCGTTCATTCTTCAACAGTTGAAACCTATCAAAATAAGTACATGTCATTTTTGTTTGTGCAATCAAAGCTCTTTGGAAATGTTCCACTGCATTCAATTCTAGAAACAAAAGAATGAAAAAACGAAATACAACTATGAGACTCACAAATAGTGGTATATCTTTACTCAAATAAGTGGGCAACGAATATCAGGAAAATTTGGAAACATGGGCAATCACATTCTAATAACGATATTTCAAGTCTTTAAAAACATTAATGTGTCATCTCATTTTGAATACCCAAAATTTCAGAGAAGAAACGGGAGCTTAAGTGATGGAGAGAAGAGCCGGTTTTGAGATTTTGATAATGAAAAAGGGTTGAAAAGAAAAGAGATGAAGAAAGGGTAAAAATGTCTATTCATATTAATTATAACAAAGTAATGGCTATATATGCTCAACATTGAAATTGCTGGCCAAATACTAAATAACATCTTAAAAACTGGCCACCTCACGCCATTTTTTTTTTAAGATTAGTCTCGTGTATTTCATATTATTTTTTTTGAATAATATTTTATTCAAAAATATTTCAAAAAAAATATTTTATTAAATTATAAATTAGAAATCTAAATGTAGCACAAGCTAGCATTCTCGTATAACCTTAAGATCTTTTATGAATAAAGTCAAAAGACATACTCTTTATCAACTTTATATATACTCTTCTAGTAATCATGCTTTCAATTATACTTCGGTATATCTCCTTTTTTGAATTCGACTGCTCCAAAATAGTTTGGTCTCAACACAAAGTGACTAGAAATGAGGATTAGGCTTATATCCTGGTTCTTCAGACAGTTTGCCTCACCGCTCTACCCACGAAAGATAACTCATACTCGACATATGAGCCGAATTAACTGAAAAGGAATAATCATAAAACTAATATGTAAACATTTCATTCTAGCGTTTCTTAGCAATTCTGCTACTCCAGTTTTTACTTCATCAACATTGTATTGGTCGAAATTTGGACCACACTTAATAACGTCGTTGTCTGAGGTCGAAGCTTGGGTTGGCCAACATTTAGAGACGAAGGGTCTATTTTGAACGAGAACGGCGGTAGGTCGAGTGAAAGAAGTTCATAATAACGGTAGGATAGTTCTAGACTAGAAAAGGAATATTCTATCAGAATATTCCCTCCCTTGTACTCTTAAAGGTTCCCAAAGATTTTTCCTATATATAGGAAACTAAGGAGAGAAAAAAAGCATCTTAAAATCTCTGAAAGAACACGTAACATTGACTATTAAAGAATATACACTCCTTGTCTTTTCTATTGATCCCCAAGTTAAAAGACACATTTTCATATACTAGATCCAAGAACATGATATTTTATCCACGTTGCTTGTCATCTGCATTACTGACAAAGAGATAGTTGACCCTTAACACTGGGTATTTTAGGCGAGTTATCCTTTAATATTTCATTTATTGTCATTACATGCATTTAATCCGCCTACTCACTTACGCATTTATTTTCAATCATTATCGGCATATTTGTCTGGTATTTAATATTACAGCACTTAAATTTCATTCTATCCATCATCACATTCATAGATCTGACAGTCATTAAGTTTAACTAGGATTAACCTTCAATTTCATTTGTTAAATCTCTTATAGAAAGATTTATCACGTTTTTGGTAAAACAATTTGATGCCGTCTGTGGGAACTTTCTAGTTAAAATCTATAGTTTCTGTTAGATCTGAAAAGAAAACAACAACACATACACGTACACAACTATATTTTTCCATCTGCACAAACTAACAATGGCAGGAAGATGAGAAGAGAGGTTAACGGTCATAGCAAACGTCACTGTTAACCCCATGAGCATCATCGATGAGGCTAACGATGGGAGAGAGGAAAATGCTACACCCAGTGTCACACCAGGACGGAGCGGTTCGCCTCCTCCCCGTGGAAGTGTAACTGTTGTTCGAGAGAGAGACGCTTCCACATCCATAGTCGAGGAAGCACCACCAGTGGTGAAAAAATTACTAGAAGCGTGGCTGACAAGCACGCTGAACGACTTCCTCCACAAGCCTACTCAAGGAGAGGCTCAGAACGTCGCACCAGTAGAGGCAGTGACCACCTACGAACAAACCGCTCCCCGCCCAACAGGTAACACTAACAACACAGTTGATGCAGGTAATGTTGATACCCAATTTTTTCCTATAATATTTTTCAATATTGCATATATACCGTCAAAACTATGCATTAGCACCAATTAACGTTTTTTCATAATTTCTGCATTTATAAGGATTTTAATTAACTTATCCCAGTATTTTTATTTATTTAAATAATTACTAACTGCATTAAAACGACTTTATAACAATTTCATGGTTTAATTTTACTATTTATATTTATATTAAGCTTAAATTATTTTACAAATAGCCACATTTACAGTTCTTAGGTTATAATTGCAATAACTTTGCGATTATAGCCCATGCATGCATTATTACCTTATTTTACCAGAAAATAGCACTTCGTATTTTTAAAATATTGAGTAATTATTTTAAAACATTTATGCATGAAAATCATTTTTTACAATTTATTAATTATTTTTACAAATTATTTTATCAATTAATTGAGTATTTAACAAATAGCCCTTTTTAATTCCTTTAATTTTCGGACCTAACCCACTATATCAGCCCAAACCCCTTAAATACCAGCCCAACTCACCCAGGCCCAAACCTATAACTTACCCGACCCAAACCCTTCTCTAATCGTAGTCGTTGATCTTTTAGATCAACGATCCACATTAACCCTTACCATTTTAAATCTTAACCCAAACCCTAATCCCCCTCATTCTTCTCCCTTCCACCGTCATCGTTTCCCCCTAACCCCTCCATTCTCTCTCGACCCCCCCCTAAACCCTAATCATCGTCACCGGCCAAAACTCTCGTCAATGGAGTTTTTGTGTGTTCCCCAGCCCTTACCAGCCTTCTACACCCTCTGGTTATTGGGTGCATAGATTCTTAAAAGAATCTCAAGAAGATTCAACATGGTTCTTGCCCGAAAACTTGTCTATAGGCCTTTCTATGGCCTTTATCATTTGTGAATATTGGTTTCCTCCTATTTTTAGTTCGAATCCATAGTTTTGACCGAGTTCCTTTCATCTCTACTATTTTTTTGAAAACCCTAGTTTTACGACTACTCGAATCTGTTCAGATCTTTGTAGATCTGAAATGGTTCGAGTATTATCTGGTATTTTCCCTTGAAGATCTCCTGTTTTGGTTAACTATTTAGATTCCATTTGCTTTCTTCTGATTAGGGTTCGGCCTAAGTATTTTTTCAAAAGGGTTTTTCTAACTTTTCAGTGTTTAAACTAATTATTTTTTTACTATCTTGACTGATTCTCGTGTATGTTTCTGTTTGTTGCACTGATTTTCTTCAATTTTTTCTCCGTTATTTGTTTATTTCTATCAACCCAATGTACTGATTGATTTCTATTAAGGATTTGAACCAGTTTTCCTATTAAAACATTCCTTGAGATTTTTTTACTTAATTAGGGATTTGAACCAATTTTTCCCGTTAAAATCAATATTCTTTGGGATTTTTACTTACATTCCTTATTTGCGGCCTTTAATTAGTGTTACTTGCCTTATTCTGACTGATTAGTTAATAAATGATCAATAAGTGATTTGTTACCTTATTTAACTCCCAATCAGGGCTGGTAATGGATTCTCTTTGTACTAATATGACCTTTCCGGATCTGTTTGTGCAAATTAATTGGGATTAGCCCCTATTAACTGATTGATTATATTTACTTGCTTTATTTACCTTTTTTTTACCTCCCTAAGTGCTATATATTCACTCTCATTCTGATTCTTCAGACACACGAACAATAGTTAAAAAACACACTCACACACTTTGCTCTCATCACTCTACTACTTGTGTTCATTGTACTGTCTAGCCGGCTGAAAGCCAAGGCTAGATCACTGAATCCTGTATACTTTCACCTTCTATTTTTGCTTCCTTTAACCGGTATTTTCCTATTCCTAATGTCGTTTATTATACTATGAAGCCTGAACCTATGTGCTCTCTCATCTGTTGCTTTTTGAATCTATGTCTCTTCTGTATTTCACTTAGCATGTCTACTTTTGTGTTTAACTCTGTATCTTTCATGTTTATTGCTTTAATCAACATGTCTATTTTTGTGTTTAAGCTTCAATCCTTTCCTATTTATTGCCTTAAACCAGCATGGTTACTTAGGCATTTAGACTCTTATCTTTCCTGTCCAATGACCTCAACTGGTATAACCACTTCTGTGCAATTAAATCGCTATCCTCTCTATGAACTGTTAGCATGACCACCCCTCCATTTAAGTTCTATATTCTTCTTGTCTACTGCTTTAAGTCAGTATGATTACTTTTTCTATGTGCTCTGGCTCTTTAAACTTATGTGCTCATTGTCTATTGATTCTAATTAGCCTCACTAGATGCTATTGAGTGTTATGGAAGTTGGCTGTCATAATATGTCAATTTGCCTGGTGTTGATCAACATTTTTTTTTAATTGGTTTTATGTGTATTTGGTTAAGGATTTCTATGTTCCTAACCCTTGCTATCCCTTATCTGTTTGATCTCAGCAGTTTTGTGCCCACCTAGTGTTAACTAATGAACTAAGCTAAATATGGGCAATATGAATCTTTGCTTTAAAATTTTGTGACTATGTCTGCTATTTTCTTGCTGAAGCCTTTGTTTTCAGAATTCTTCTAAACTGTTTTCACTTCCAAACTGTTTTCACTTCTGAACTGTTTTCTTTGAACTATTTCTACTCTCCAAACACTACTTTTTCACTCCTATTCTTAGAATTATCTAGGGTCCTGCCCCTCCACTGTGAGCACTGCCTCGGAGTCCATGAGACTCCTCCGAACTCTGACACACTGGGGTTGGCTCCTCCACACTGCACACAAATTATTTTCTTTAAAGGAGTCTTGGTGTGAGCATTTCCCAAGGTCCCTGAGGCCCTTGGGAACTTTGACGCACATGATACTCTCTTGGACACTATGAGATATTGGTACGTTGAACTGTTTGAAGGACTGGTATTTCCAGGTTCACTTTTGGCCTATTCAGGCTCCCTATAGCATGGATTTTATTTATTATGTAATGGTCTGTAATAATGATCCTTGTAAACAGATATTTGGGGATATTAGTAAAAGAGGGGGATTTTCATATAATTTTGTGGGGGCAGTTGGGTAGAAATCATGCTCTTAGGATTACTATGACTATTTGCTTGCATTAGGAATCATGCTCTTAGGATCATTTGTGTATTAGAAAACATGTTCATAGGCATCATATCATTTGTTCTAAAACTTCTGCTTTTCTAAAAGATGCTGCATACATCATGCCTGCTTAGGAATCCTGTCACTAGGTTGTTATTACTTCTGCCTAATAATCATGTTCATAAAGTTCTCCTTTGTGCATTGAAAACATGTTTTAGGACTTTTATTGCACTCGCCTAAATACTACGCCCATTTCTAGATAGTATAAAAAGCAGTCCCAACACCTAGATATCATGCTTATAGAAATAAATGTATAAAATCAGTTTTGTAATGTTCAGCACCTAGACAGCATGCCTATAGGACGTAATGAACTCAAAATTCTTGTTTAAAGTCACTTGTTAGTATTAAGATTCCGATTAACATTTAGATATCATGTTTATAGGACATCTCGAATCCACGCCTAGGCAAGCCTGTAAGATAATTGAAATCTTGCAAATGGTAAAACTGTGCTTTCTTTAATTATTTGTGAACTGCCCAAATTTAGCAAGTCCTGTAGGCAAACTGATTAGGTTTCTATCACTTCGCCTTAACACAATGTTGCATATTCTCTGCTTGTCATGCTCACCTAGATATCCTGTTCTAGGACCTTTCTGAAACATCTGAAGTCTTGTTGTTTGAGACGTGCTAATTATCTGTTTATTTGTGGAGGTAAACATGAGCCCCTTAATTGTTCTTTTACTTGACAGTCCTATATGTTCTTTGTTGTCGCTTAGATTTTCTCCTTTAAACACCTTAGGAGAGTCTCGAACTGCCTAAATCAGAGGTCCTAAACACCTCTAGGGCCATAAGGAAGGGACGGTTAATGCACGCATAGAGTTCATTTAATTAAAACCGCTTATAACCTCTAAGGGGAGGGTAATTGGGTAGTAAAGGGATATGATGACCTGTGCGCTAATGCCACGTGTAACCCCTCTAGTTGAGGAAGGTTTACCGGGTATTGTACAAATGTGATCCTATAAGCTAATAAATCTATAGGCTAATAAACCTAGGAATTCCCTTATTCTTATTTTTTTGATAATCTCTACGTGCTTAAATTGTTTTATTTGCTTAATGACTAATTCACAAAAATGAGTTTGGCTGGGACCCACCGTTGCAGACCTCGAGGGGTGCCTAACACCTTCCCCTCAAGGTAATTTCAAGCCCTTTCCAATCTCCGGTAAAGAAAATCGGTTTATATGAGTTACTTGCAAATAGGTGTCCTAACGCACCTTAAATCCGTTAGGTGGCAACTCTTCTCTTTTTATACCCATTTAAGGGAGTTGTCCCAAAATGTTGAAACCCGATTTTGCGAGAAAAAAGGGGGTGCGACAGCATGGTGACTATGCTGGGGATTTTAGGCTTTTACCATAACAAACTTATTTTTTTTGTAAATTAGTCTTAAGCATGCTTCTTTTGTTAATACGTGTGCACCCTTTCCTTTTCCCCTTATGTGAATTTAATTGCCCGTTTTGAGCATTTATGATTTCCTTTACTGCAGATACTGACTTATTTCTTTGTTTTCCTTTCTTAAACGTCTTTTAATTATTAAATACCGCATTTATTATTTTTCTAACGTGCAAATACGTGACAACATGCTATTTACTGCTGCATAAATCATGCTCAACATCATATTTCACTCGTGCGTAATCAATCCTATAGCAACGCTTGATAAGTGGTAGACTTATTTACGGTAAAACTAGTTGATCAACAGTGCAATCGACGGTTCCGTGCCTTTCCCCCTTGAGTTGTCCGCTTGAGGGTTCCAGTCTAGACCCCCAAAGCAACCTTACTCTGATTATAACTGTACATGTATCATGGTCAAATCTAGCCGGGTTAATATGTTGTCCACATAATAACCCTTTAAGACAAACATTATCCAAAAGTCCATCGAGCTTTCCATAATCCCAACGGATGCAACAACATTTTGTGCATTAATTTTGGAGAACTAATTCCAATATGTTAATCATGGATATATAAATAGTCGAATATGGAGGGGGAAAGGGTCTAACCTTATTTGTTTTGCAGAAAATGAGGCACGAGGTCCCCAGGTTCAGCATGGTCCATAGTATACCACCACTGCTACTAGATTGGTGGGGAGATCTTTCCTCAAGTGAAAAAAAATATGTGAAGAAGGACCTGGGAAGTTTGCCTTCTCTGTTAGACATCGAACCAAATAACATGTTGATAGAAGCTGCAACCATGTTCTGGGATCGTGAAAGATCAGTGTTTTGCTTCGGGGATATAGAAATGGCCCCGCTCCTAGAAGAAATCGAGGGATTTGGTGGGCTACCTTGGGACAACCCTGGGCTATTGATACCGAAAAATCGCACTGGTAGGGGATTTCTAAAAATGATGGATTTGAAAAAGAACGACGATTTGGAGTGTTTAAAGAAATCTTATATACCATTTGACTACCTGTATGAGAGATACGGTCATAGCAAGTCCTACCGTATTTTCCATGATGATTTTCCATCACTTCCTTGTGTCACATTCACCGTAGGGTTTTCGTGTTCATTGTTTGCTTCTTGGTCATAATAGTGTTCCCAACGAAAGGGGAAATAATTCACACCAGACTGGCTATGGTTACCAAGACTCTAATGGAAGGAATCGAGGGACAGACATACACCATAGTCCCTATGATTATAGTTGATATCTACTGGGCCTTGGACCACTGCCAGAAAGGGTCTAAACATTTCGAGGGCTGCAATTTGTTGTTGCAGTTGTGGTTAATGGAACATCTCCAAAAGGGTCAATATCGCCAGGAGTTTCCATGAAGGGCGTGGAATGACCATATTGCCTTCCATCACCCTAAACGGATGACTTATACTTCGGACAGGTTTGCTCAAACAGAGAGTGCTAAAGAATGGGTGGAGTTCTTCAACAATTTGACTGAGGAGCAGGTTCGGTGGATGTTTGAATGTTTCCCTACTGACGAGTTCATCATCAGGTCAAGGGACGCTCCTCACTTAGTGTTGATCGGTTTAAGGGGGATATACCCTTATGTTCCCATCAGGGTTATAAGGCAGGCAGGCAGGCAGAATATCATACCACGGGTCGCGAAGATAAGTCATTTTTGGGCAGATTTTCAGAATGACGACATCCCTTACAAGTGTCAAGCTCAACATATGTGGCACTCAAAGATTATTGTGGAGAAGGACACCATCGAGCTGGAAAGGTATCATGCGAGACATGCACCATTTTATCCGGCATGGTTAGAGGACAACTTAGCTGGGAAAGTTGAGCCAGGAATTGGTCGAGGGAACAGGGTCATAGATGAAGATTCAGAAACCCAAGTAAAATACAACAAGTTGCAGAAGAGGGTTCATGAATCCGAGGCCGAACATCAGGAGATACACGAGACAGATAAGAGATTAATCAAGGAATGGAGGGAAATGGCTATCACCTCCAATGAAAGGGTAGAATATATGGAGTAGGGCTTGATGGAGCTGGGAGAAAAGACAAGGAAAAGAATCGTCGACTTCCAGAATGCTGAGGGAAGCGAATGAGGACATCTAGCGAGGGTATACCTGTTGTTGGGCATGCACGAACTAGGGGACTTGATTGATGGAGTCAGAGTGATCAAGCTTGGGGAAGTTCCTTCTGGGACCAAGTAGATTAGATTTATTTGCTTCTCCAAAATGTAATAAGTCCAAGTACCAGTAGTGACTTATCTTTTATTATCTTAGTGTCGTTTTGGGATTCGTCTGTTTTTTTATATATTAATGAAATGAGGCATTTATTGACATCTAAATTCTCCAAAACAACTTGTCGCTAGGCCTACCCCGGGCACAACGAGGCTCCCAAAATAGGACGCGAATTTACATTCCGCAATATGTGTTTAAATATTGCAAATATTCTTTTTAGAACTCTTATTGACTTGGCTACCTTTTGTTTTTCTTCCTTTCTTTTAATTATTCCCATTCCCCAAAGGTTGGTTCATGCATACTGGCATCATCAGCTTATCATACTAGATCCAGGGGCCCTCCAACTTCTCCTCCTCCAAGTCCACCAAAAGGCAAAGGCAAATCAAATATGGATGATTTGAACGACACCAGAAAAGACAACAACACACATGTTGAACATGTAGAAGCTTCTGATGGCCGAGGTACTCAGGCCCCAAATGATGTGGTATCATGACTTGAGCAGAAAATACTAGAACTCCAGGGTGAGCTCGAGCAGGTCCGGAGCTTAGAAAATCTATCCCTCATACTCAATATCCCAGATGTCAACATTCAAACACTCAGAACCCCACACCACCACAAAACACACGCAACAAGCGCCTACAAAATCCTCCCGCACCTCACTATTACACAACCCCACCACAAAATCAAACCATCCCTCCATAATATCAACAAAACACTTACCATACTCCACAAAATACCCCATAAATCATTCTCGAACCCCAGAACTCCAACAATGATCACAATTATACCCAAACTACCGGTCACCAAAACAACCCTATATACGTGGAAAGCCTACCTCACTCCACTCAGCCCGTATCCTACACACAAGAATCCACTAAGAAATACCTGCCCATTAAGAACTTGGCGGAAGAACTCAAGAAGTTGACAAATCAGGTTCAAGGCGTCGAAGGAGGCAAAGGGATAGAAGGTCTGAACTATGAAGACCTATGCATACAGCCAGATGTAGAACTGTCGAAGAATTACAAACCTCCTAAGTTCGAAATGTTTGACGGAACAGGTGATCCCATGGTTCATATGAGGACTTATTGTGACAAGCTTGTAGGGGTCGGAAATGATAGAAGGATCCGGATGAAGCTTTTCATGAGGAGTCTTACAGGAGATACTTTATCCTGGTACATCAGCCAGGATCCTAAGAAGTGGGCCAACTGGGTGAGTATGGCGTCTGACTTCATGGACAGATTCAGGTTTAACACAGAGAATCCGCCCGATGTCTTCTACATTCAAAACTTAAAGAAGAAGCCCACTGAGACCTTCCGCGAGTATGCCACTCGTTGGAGGTCAGAAGCAGCCAAAGTCAAGCCGACATTGGACGAGGAACAGATGAACAAGTTCTTTGTCAGAGCACAGGATCCGCAGTACTATGAAAGATTGATGGCTATTGAAAACCATAAGTTCTCCGATATCATCAAACTCGGAGAGAGGATTGAAGAGGGCATTAAAAGCGGTATGGTGACAAACTTTGAGGCATTGCATGCCACAAATAAAGAATTGCAGTCAGGGAGTATATTGAGGAAGAAAGATGCAGGAACAGTAATGGTCTCCCAAGGATCCAAAACTCCACTTGTATATCAAACCTCCCCACTTACATACCAAGCACCTCCACCCACATATCAACCATCACCTCTCAGATATTCCCAACCAGCCAGTGCTTATCACACATATAATTCCCAACCCTCTCACTTTCAGTCACCTCCAAATCGTCCAAACTACCCAAGACCTCGGCCTAACTTTGATCGCAGTTCACCTAAACAATACACTGTCATTACCGAACCCATTAACCAGCTGTATGAAAGGCTCAAGGCTGCTGGTTATGTCGCTTTTATCTCTGCTGTGACCGTGGAGAATTCATCCCCATGGGTTAACCCAAATAAGACCTGTGTATATCATTCTGGCATGAAAGGGCACACCATTGACGAGTGCCAAACACTGAAGGATAAGATCCAGGCCTTGATTGATAATAAGGTCATTCAGGCAAAAAAAACTACACCCAACCTCCGCAACAACCCCCTCCCAGATCATAGGGGTGAAGGTATCAATGTGATAGAGACCGATGAGGAATGGGATCCCGAGGGATCAATTGGACTTATCAAAGAGGGTGACAATCCTAAGAAACTCGCAGTCATGCTCAATCCTAGTATAGTACAAATACATCCGCCAGTAGAGGTTGAGGTAGCTGTGTCAGTTCCATTTGAAGTTGAGATAGCACCCCCCGCAGTTGCTCCTGTTCCATTCAAAGTGGAAGTAGCCACACCTTTTACAGTGACAGTGTCAACCACACCACCTTACCCTGGGATTATGTGGCCGGAGCTAGAAGAAAGGGAAAGACCAAAATAGAAGAATTCAGAGCTGCACAAGGAATGACCAGAACAAGAAGAGTCTATACGCCAGAGCATTTGGGAGAATCCAGTAAGTAGGCTTCAAACAGACCGCTCGTTATTGAAACATGCCCGGATGACCTTTGGAGGAAAGTGAAAACAAGGGAGTACTCAGTCACGGATCATTTGAATAAGACTCCTGCTTAGATATCTATCCTGTCACTACTACAGAATCCAGAAGCGCACATGAATGCTCTTTTAAAGGTGTTAAGTGAGTCATATGTACCTAACAACATCATTGGCAGGGAAATGGCCAATATGGTGGGACAGGTTCTGGAAAGTGACAAAATCACCTTCCACGAGGACGAGCTGCCACCCAAGGGTTTGAATTATAGCAGGGCACTGCACGTTACCGTGCAATGTGAGGATAATTTCATTGCCAAAGTTTTGATGGATGGGGAATCCAACCTCGATATTTGCCCATTGACAACACTGAAGAGGTTGGGCAAAGGCCTATATGAAATACGAGAAGGGACTATGAATGTGAAGGCATTTGATGGGTCTCAGAGAGCTACCATTGAGGAGATCAATCTTTCTCTACAGATGGGCCCTACATGGTTTGATGTCGAGTTCCATGTGCTGGATATATCTGCATCATACAATCTATTGTTGGGACGACCCTGGATACATGCCACTGGGGCTGTAGCGTCAACTTTGCATCAGGAAAGTTCGAGTGGAACCACCAAGAAGTAATTATCCATGGAGATGGGAGAAAACCTATTTACACCCGTTAGACCATCCCGGTGGTTGAAAATAAAAGAAAGTTAGGTGGAGAGACTTATCATCATATCGAGAGGGTCAACGCGATCGAGAAAGATAAGTGATGGAGTAGCAAAATAGAAAGTATACTAGCATGGAGAGGATATGAACTCGGCAATGGTCTTGGAAAAAATCTTCAGGGTATCTCAAAACCAATACAGCTAAAGTACAATGGTACCACTTTTGGACTAAGATATCAATACACCTGGCAAGAGTATCAAGACTGGTCACCACCATGGCATGGTCCTTACTATCCACTTGAGCAGCCTGTACCGCACCTGAGTCAGACCTTCCAGCAAGCTGATATCATATGGGGATCAGAAGAGGAAGAAGCATTGGCCGCCTTGAGGAACCATTTCCTGGAAGAGGATGACATGGATTGTTGTGTAATTTTTATGGAGGAGGAAGGCCCTACTTTCAGATATGTAGAACGAGGATCATTCCTCAAGAATTGGACTGTCAAACCATCCAGGGCCCGACGAGTACCAACGTAGCAAAGATGAACAACATTATTTTATTTTTCTGAATGATGATTTCCCTTTCTGCATTTTGTTTAAAATAATGTTTTCAATATTCCAAAACACTGTTTTAATTATTGAAAATCGCATTTGTTTGACACTTTCAATGAATTAATGATTACCATTACCTATTCTCTCTCATATCTTTATCTATACAACATTACTATTTCCTATCTCGATGAACCGGCAACTATGACGTGTAATGAGGCCACGCAACAAAAGGATAGTGATTAAGAAGAAGAGAATATCATACCTGAGGAAATTGTCAGAGAAGTGGAGGACTTTGAGAACAAGCCTGATTCCAACCTGGACGAGACTAAAATAATCAACTTAGGAGATTCCAAAACTGTCAAAGAGACCCGCATCAGCATTCACTTGTCGCCGTCAGAAAAAGAAGAGCACACACAGTTCTCGAAAAGGTATGAGGACATCTTCGCATGGTCGTATGACGACATGACCGGATTAAATACATCTATTGTGGCCCAAAAGTTTCCCACAAACGCAATGTGTCCACCAGTGAAGCAGAAACTCAGGAAATTTAAGCCTGATATGAGTCTAAAAATCAAAGAGGAAGTTATTAAGCAAATTAAGGCCAAGGTCCTCAGGGTAGTGGAATACCCAACCTGGTTAGCCAACATCGTGCCCGTTCCGAAGAAGGATGGGCAGGTTAGAATTTGTGTCGATTATCGGGATCTCAACAGATCCAGCCCAAAGGATGATTTCCCACTTCCAAACATACACATCTTAATCGACAGTTGTGCAAGACATGAACTCCAGTCCTTTGTAGATTGTTTCTCCGGTTACCATCAGATTTGGATGGAAGGGGAGGACTCTGAGAAAACCGCTGCTGGGGGTGTGCTGTTACAAGATGATGTTGTTCTACCTAAAGAATGCTGGGGCCACCTACATGAGGGCCATGGCTACTATCTTTCATGACATGATACATAAAGAGATTGAAGTGTATGTGGACGATTTCATCATTAAATCCAAGAAGGCCACAGATCATATAACAGACTTGAGGAAATTTTTTGACAGACTACGGAAGTACAACCTGAAGTTAAACCCCACAAAATATGCATTCGGGGTTCCTGTCGAAAAGTTATTGGGATTCATCGTCAGCCGTTGAGGGATAGAATTGGATCCGTCAAAAGTCAATGCTATCAATGAGTTTTTTGGGAAGGATAAACTACATCAGTTGATTCATAGCCCAATCCACAGTTATATGTGAGCCAATTTTCAAGATGTTGAACAAGGATGTGGCAACTAGTTGGACCGAAGATTGTCAAAAGGCTTTTGACAAAATCAAGGAGTATTTATCAACACCACAACTCTTGGTCCCGCCAAAGCCAGGTACACCATTGCTACTCTACCTTGCAGTGCTATACAGAGCTTTCGGCTGCATCATGGGGCAGCACAACGAGACAGGGAGAAAGGAACATGCCATCTACTACCTGAGTAAGAACTTTACACCTTATGAAGCACGGTATTCTTTGCTGGAATGAACCTGTTATGTTTTGACCCGGATAGCTCAGAAGCTGAGGTATTACTTCTGTGCCTATACAACATATCTCATATCAAGAATGGATCCTTTGAAGTATATCTTTCAGAAGCCTATGCCCACTGGCAAGGTGGCCAAATGGCAAATCTTATTGAGTGAATTCGACATTGTCTATGTAACTCAAAAATCAATCAAGGGACAGGCACTAGCATACCACCTTGCTGAAAACCCTGTGGGCGGGGAATACGAACCCCTGAAAATGTATTTTCCCGATGAAGAGGTATCATTCGTAGGAGGAGACATTGCTGAAGCCTATGATGGTTGGGCAATGTTCTTTGACGGAGCGACGAATTTCAAAGGAGTCGGCATTGGAGCTGTCTTGGTATCAGAAACTGGTCAGCACTATCCGGTATCTGCGAAACTCAGATTCACTGCACCAATAACATGGCGGAATACGAGACTTGCTATTAGGAATCCACATGGCCATTGACATGAACATTCAGGAGCTGCTGGTGATAGGGGATTCAGATTTGCTTGTGCACCAGGTACAAGGAGAATGGGCAACCAAGAATTCCAAGATATTACCATATCTAAACCATGTGTAGGAATTGAGGAAAAGATTCACAAATATAGAGTTTTGACATGTTCTCAGAATTCAGAATGAGTTTGCCGATGCATTGGCCACTTTGTCATCAATGATACAGCATCCAGACAATAACTTCATTGATCCTATCCCAGTAAGGATCCATAGTCAGTCGGCATATTGTGCTCATGTTGAAGAAGAAACAGATGGGAAGCCTTGGTTCCACGACACCAAAAGGTATCTGACAAAAGGAGAATACCCGGAGCATACAAACCATACTCAGAAACGCACGCTTCGGTGATTGTCCAACAATTTCTTCCACAGCGAAGGAACCCTATATAGAAGAACTCCTGATTTGGGATTATTGAGGTGTGTCGATGCGAAAGAAGCTTCTAAGTTACTAGAAGAGATACATGCTGGAACCTACGGCCCACATATGAATGGCTTTGTCTTGGCCAAGAAGATACTCAAGGTCGGCTATTTCTAGATGTCCATGGAGACAAATTGCATCCGATATGTTCAAAAATGTTACCAATGTCAAGTGCATGCAGATATGATAAAAGTGCCACCGAATGAGCTCAATGCAACAAACTCACGTCGGCCATTCGCCGAATGGGAAATGGATGTCGTTGGTCCAATCGAGCCCACCGCCTCAAATAGGCATCGGTTCATCTTGGTAGCTATTGATTACTTCACCAAATGGGTCGAAGCATCATCTTACAAAGCAGTGACTAAGAAGGTTGTGGCAGATTTTGTCCACGATCGGATTTTTTGCCGGTTTGGAGTTCCAGAATCCATCATCACTGACAATGCCGCCAATCTCAATAGTGATCTGATGAAAGCCATGTGCGAGACTTTCAATATCAAGAACAAGAATTTCAAAGCATACAAACCTCAAATGAATAGAGCCGTAGAAACCGCCAACAAAAATATCAAGAAGATACTGAGGAAAATGATAGAGAATCACAAACAGTGAAACTACCATTCGTCTTATTGGGATACCGTACCACAGTCCGCACATCAACCGGGGCAATACCTTATTTGCTGGTTTATGGTACTGAAGTTGTTATTCCCGCTAAAGTATAGATTCCTTCCTTGAGGATCATACGAGAAGCTGAGCTCAACGACGCAAAATGGATAAAGAGCCGTTATGAGCAGCTAGCCCTCATAGACGGAAAAAAGGTGAATGCGGTATGTCACAGACAACTTTATCAGAACAGGATGTCCAGAGCCTTCAACAAAAGAGTCAAGCCGAGACAGTTCAATCTGGGACAACTGGTGTTGAAGAAGATCTCTCTGCATCAGGATGAAGCCAAAGGGAAATTCTCTCCCAACTGGCAAGGTCCTTACATGGTTCACAGAGTACTGACAGGGGGAGCCCTCTATGGACGAAGAAGTATGGCCAAAACCAATCAATTCAGATGCAGTCAAGTGATATTATGTGTAATTATTTATGTTTTCCGCATATGATGTAATTGAACTCGCTCGACCTGATTACCGTTTAAGAGGGGATACGTAGGCAACCCTGTGGGTTCGGTCACAATTCAATAAAAATCTTTTTCCACCCACAATCAGAAACTGGGGCAGAATTTTGAGGAGGACCCTCAAAATTCCGAAGCAAGTTTAGCCGATCACAGCATATACAACAGTCAGAAATGTTCGCCCGTTTTAACTGGGTTAGAATTTTGAGGAAAGAGAAGTCGCGATGTCTTGGATCGTGTCACAACCACTGGTTCATATAACCAATTTCTAAAACTTATTTTTACTATGACTTTGAAAACTATGAATGCTTGATTGTGAAATAACTCTGTTTAGCAAATGCTACCCTAATATCTTGAACAGGATCTTTAAACTGAGCAAATCAAGTCAAGCAAGCCGATGGAGGCACGAACCGACCTCCCCCTTACAGTACTCACGCCTTTTCTTTGAATGCAGGAATAAGGAATATGCACGCCTCGAAATCATAACCTTCGTAACAATAACGATACTGAATCCACTTCCAGCTAAGAAATACTCTACTATCACCTACTATCTGTTCTTTTTGCATGAGACTAAGCTATGTCTTAACCTTGCATGAGTCTAAGCCCTGCCTCCATATTTGCATAAAGGCTAAGCGCTGCCTTCCATCTGCATGGGACTAAGCCTTGTCCCAAACTTTGCATGAGACTAAGCACTGTCGCAAGTCCTGTATGAGGCTAAACCCTGCCTCCTCATTTGCATAAGGATAAGCATTGCCTTCTCCTTGCATGAGACTAATCACTGTCTCAAATCCTGCATGAGACTAAGCCCTGCCTCCTTATTTGCATAAGGCTAAGCATTGCCTTCTCCTTGAATAGAGACTAAGCTCTGTATCCATATCTGCATAAGGCTAAGCTCTGCCTTCTATCTGCATGGGACTAAGCCCTGTCCCGAACCTTGCATAGGACTAAGCCCTGTTCCAAAATCTTGCATGAGACTAAGATCTGTCTCCATATTTGCATGAGTCTAAGTCCTGCCTCCATATCTGTATAAGGCTAAGCACTGCCTTCCATCTGCATGGGACTAAGCCCTATCCTCAAATCTTGTATGAGACTAAGTTCTGTCTCCATATTTGCATGAGGCTAAGCCCTGCCTCCATTTCTACATAAGGCTAAGCACTGCCCTCCATCTGCATGGGACTAAACCTTATCCCGAATCGCATGAGACTAAGCTCTGTCTCCATATTTGCATGAGGCTAAGCCCTGCCTCTCCATTTGCATAAGGCTAAGCACTGCCTTCCATATGCATGGGACTAATCCCTCTCCCGAATCTTGTATGAGGCTAGCCCTGTCTCTTATTTGCATAAGGCTAATCATTACCTTTTTATTTGCCGAGACTAAGCAGCGTCTCTCCGGCACTATCTATTTTCTCTTCTTTCGGGCTAAGCTCTACCCTCAAATTCATACAATACTAAGCCCTGTCTTGTCGCTCCTAGCATCATATCTTTGCATATCATGGGCTGAAATATCGCCAATTTGTCCAAAGGCGTCATTGTCTAAAGTCATCATCCTCATAGCCGGAAGACACCATATCATGGCCTGAGGATCTCTTAATATTGCACATCATTATTCAAAGGCGTCATAGTTTGGAGGCATCATTTTCATGGACTGAGAACACCATTTCATGGCCTGTGAATCCCTCACTGAACAATTCATGGCCCAGGACATCATGGTCTAAGGACGTCATACTCAACCGTCCAAAGATAATTCTCATAGTCTGAAGGGAATCTGCATCATGTTTAAATTTTTGCACAAATATATGCTCGTAGTATCTCTTCACTTGCAGGTGACCCGATAAGAAACCGCTACCCCAACAGGAGCAATCCCGCTCTAGTTCTTTCAAATTATCTCAAACCTGACCGCTCACCATAACCATTGTTTCACTTATTCCAAAACCTCGTGTCCGTTCTTGTGATTACTTCATCGGTACATTCCTACGATGAATCTAGAACTACACACAGCCTGATTCCTATAAAACCAGGGATATGTCGGTAGCTCAGAAACTGGAGTGCGGCCTAAATCTTTCAAGTCACCTCGCTCGGTCAAAATTGGCCATCATATCTTTACCCGACATCTCTTTTCATCCTTCTCGGGTAAAGAGGGGCAGTTGTTGATACCCAAGTTTTTCCTATAATATTTTTCAAAATTACATATATACCTTCAAAACTATGCATTAGCATCAATTAAAATTTTTTCATAATTTCTGCATTTTTAAGGATTTTAATCAACTTATCCCAGTATTTTTATTTATATAAATAATTACAAACTACATTATAAATGACTTTATAACAATTTCATGGCTTAATTTTGCTATTTATATTTATATTAAGCTTAAACTATTTTACAAATAGCCACATTTACAGTTCTTGGGTTATAATTGCAATAACTTTGCAATTATAGTCCATGCATGCATTATTACATTATTTTA
The DNA here is from genome assembly GCA_005239525.1 of Nicotiana knightiana. NCBI lineage: Eukaryota > Viridiplantae > Streptophyta > Magnoliopsida > Solanales > Solanaceae > Nicotiana > Nicotiana knightiana. Next base: position 33,170 of record ML416852.1, on the reverse strand, counting down.
CCAGAAAATAGCACTTTGTATTTTTAAAATATTGAGTAATTGTTTTAAAACATTTTTATGCATGAATTTTTTTTACAATTTGTTAATTATTTTTACAAATTTATTTTATCAATTAATTGGTATTTAACAAATGGCCCTTTTTAATTCCTTTAATTTTCGGACCTAACCCACTATATCAGCCCAAACCCCTTAAATACCAGCCCAACTCACCCCAGGCCTAAACCTATAACTTACGCGACCCAAACCCTTCTCTAATCGTGGCTGTTGATCTTTTAGATCAACGGTCCACATTAACCCTTACCATTTTTAATCTTAACCCAAACCCTAACCCCCCTCATTCTTCTCCCTTCCGCCGTCATCATTTCCCCCTAACCCCTCAATTCTCTCTCGACCCCCCCAAACCCTAATCGTCATCACCGGCCAAAACTCTCGTCAATGGAGTTTCTGTGTATTCCCCGGCCCTTACCAGCCTTCTACACCCTCTAGTTTTTGGGTACATAGATTCTTAAAAGAATCTTAAGAAGATTCAACCTGGTTCTTGCCCGAAAACTTGTCTATAGGCCTGTCTATGGCCTTTCTCATTTGTGAATATTTATTTCCTCTTATTTTTAGTTCGAATCCATAGTTCTGACCGAGTTCCTTTCATCTCTACTGTTTTTTTTGAAAACCCTAGTTTTATGACTACTTGAATCCGTTCAGATCTTTGTAAATCTGAAACGGTTCGAGTATTATCTGGTATTTTCCCTTGAAGATCTCCTGTTCTGGTTAACTATTTCGATTCCATTTTCTTTCTTCTGAAATTAGGGTTCGCCCTAAGTATTTTTTCAAAAGGGGTTTTCTAACTTTTCAGTGTTTAAACTAATTGTTTCGTTACTATCTTGACTGATTCTTGTGTATGTTTCTGTTTGTTGCACTGATTTTCTTTAGTATTTTCTCTGTTATTTGTTTATTTCTGTCAACCCAATATACTGATTGATTTCTATTAAGGATTTGAACCAGTTTTCCTATTAAAACCAGTATTCCCTGGGATTGTTTTACTCAATTAGGGATTTGAACCAATTTTTCCCGTTAAAATCAGTATTCTTTGGGATTTTTACTTACTTTCCTTATTTGTGGCCTTTACTCAGTGTTACTTGCCTTATTCTGACTGATTAGTTAATAAATGGTCAATAAGTGATTTGTTACCTTATTTAACTCCCAATCAGGGCTGGTAATGGATTCTCCTTTGTACTAATATGACTTTCCCAGATCTGTTTGTGCAAATTAATTGGGATGAGCCCCAATTAACTGATTGATTATAGTTACTTGATTTATTTACCTTATTTGTTTTACCTCCCGAAGTGCTATATATACAATCTCATTCTGATTCTTCAGATACACGGACAATAGTTCAAAAACACACTCACATACTTTGCTCTCATCTCTCTACTGCTTGTGTTATTGCACTGTCTAGCCGGCTGAAAGCCAAGGCTAGATCACTGAATCCTGTATACTTTCACCTTCTATTTTTGCTTCCTTTAACCAGTATGTTCCTATTCCTAATGTCGTTTATTATACTATCAAGCCTGAACCTATGTGCTCTCTCATCTGTTGCTTTACTTTTGTTGAATCCATGCCTCTTCTGTATTTCACTTGGCATGTATACTTCTGTGTTTAACTCTGTGTCTTTCCTGTTTATTACTTTAATCAGCATGTCTATTTCTGTTTTTAAGCTTCAATCATTTCCTGTTTATTGCTTTAATCAACATGTCTATTTATGTGTTTAAGCTTCAATCCTTTCCTGTTTGTTGCGTTAAACCAGCATGCTTACTTAGGCATTTAGACTCTTGTCCTTCCTGTCCATTGACCTCAACTGGTATAACTATTTCTGTGCAATTAAATCCCTATCCTCTCTAGGAACGGTTAGCATGACCACCCTCTATTTAAGTTCTATGTTCTTCCTGTCTACTTCTTTATGTCAGTATGATTACTTCTGCTATGTGCTCTGGCTCTTTAAACTTATGTGCTTACTGTTTATTGCTTATAGTTAGCATCACTAGATCCTATTGAGTGCTATGGAAGTTGGCTGTCATAATATGTCAATTTTCATGGTGTTGATCAACATGTTTTTGTTTTTTATTGGTTTCATGTGTCCTTGGTTAAGGATTTCTATGTTCCTAACCCTTGCTACCCCTTATCTGTTTGATCTCAGCATGCTATGCGCCCACCTAGTGTTAACTAATGAACTAATCTAAATATGGGCAATATGAATCTTTACTTTAAAACTTTGTGACTATGTGTGCTATTTGCTTGCTGAAGCCTTTGTTTTCAGAATGCTTCTAAACTGTTTTCACTTCCAAACTGTTTTCACTTATGAACTGTTTTCTTCGAACTATTTCTACTCTCCAAACACTATTTTTTCACTCATACTCTTAGAATTATCTAAGGTCCTGCCCCTCCAGTGTGAGCACTGCCTAGGAGTCTATGAGACTCCTCCGAACTCTGACACACTGGGGCTGGCTCTTCCACACTGCATAAAAACTATTTTCTTTAAAGGAGTCTTGGTGTGAGCATTGCCCGGGGTCCCTGAGGCCCTTGGGAACTTTGACGCACCAGGATACTCTCTTGGATACTATGAGATATTGGTACCTTGAACTGTTTGAAGGCCTGGTATTTCCAGGTTCACTTTGGGCCTATTCAGGCTCCCTATAGCATACCTTTTATTTATTATGTAATGGTCTGTAATAATGATCCTTGTAAACAGATATTTGGGGATATTAGTATAAGGGGAGGGATCTTTATATAATTTTGTAGGGGCAGTTGGGTAAAAATCATGCTCTTAGGATTACTATGACTATTTGCTTGCATTAGGAATCATGCTCTTAGGATCATTTGTGCATTAGAAAACATGTTCATAGGCATCATATCGTTTGTTCTAAAACTTCTGCTTTTCTAAAAGATATTGCATACATCATGCCTACTTAGAAATATTGTCACTAGGTTGTTATTAATTCTGCCTAATAATCATGTTCATAAAGTTCTCCTTTATGCATTAGAAAACATGTTTTAGGACTTGTATTGCACTCGCCTGAATACTACTCCCATGTATAGATAGTATAAAAAGCAGTCCCAACACCTAGATATCATGCTTATAGAGATAAATGTATAAAATCAGTTTTGTAATTTTCAGCACCTAGACAACATGCCTATAGGACATAATGAACTCAAACTGCCTGTTTAAAATCGCTTGTTATTATTAAGATTCTGATTAACATTTAGATATCATGTTTATAGGACATCTCGAATCCACGCCTAGGCAAACCTGTAGGATAATTGAAATGTTGCAAATGGTAAAACTGTGCTTTGTTTAATTATTTTTGAACTGCCTAGATTCAGCAAGTCCTAAAATCAGTAGGCAAACTGATTAAGTTTCTATCACTTCGCCTTAACACAATGTTGCATACTCTCTGCTTGTCATGCTCACCTAGATGTCCTATTCTAGGACCTTTCTGAAACATCTAAAATCTTGTTGTTTGAGACGTTCTAATTATCTGTTTATTTGTGGAGGTAAACATGAGCCCTTAATTGTTCTTTTACTTGACAGTCCTATATGTTCTTTTTTGTCGCTTAGATTTTCTCCTTTGAACACCTTAGGAGAGTCTCGAACTGCCTAAATCAGAGGTCCTAAACACCTTCAGGGCCATAAGGATGGGACGGGTAATGCACACATAGAGTTCGTTTAATTAAAACTGCTTATAACCGCTAAGGGGAGGGTAATTGGGTAGTAAAGGGATATGATGACATGTGCGCTAATGCCACGTGTAACCCCTCTAGTTGAGGAAGGTTTACCAGGTATTGTATAGATGTGATCCTATAGGCTAATAAACCTAGGAACTCCCTTATTCTTGTTTTTTTAATCTCTACGTGCTTAAATTGTTTTATTTGCTTAATAACTAATTCACAAAAATGAGTTTGGCCGGGACCCACCATTGTGGACCTCTAGGGGTGCCTAATACCTCCCTCTCAAGGTAATTTCAAGCCCTTACCTAATCTATGGTAACACAAATCGGTTTAAATGAGTTACTTACAAATAGGTGCCCTAACGCACCTTAAATCACTTAGGTGGCAACTCTTCTCTTTTTATACCCATTCAAGGGAGTTTTCCCAAAATGTCGAAACCCGATTTCGCGAGAAAAAAGCGGCGCGACAGGTAATGATGCACTCGCAGCCATAGTGAGAAAGATGGAGGAAATGGAAAATGAAAATAAGGCACTACGAGATCAGATGAAGGAGCACCAGGAGAGGGTCGACAAGATACTCGGTGCCCCAAAACTCCTGCCCAAACGAGACGTCGGTCGGTTCGTAGAGAAACCATACAATGAAGAAGCGACCCCACATCCCATCCCAAAACCTTCAAAATGCCGCCATATTTGAAAATATATGACGACACGACAGACCCTGAAGATCACATAATTCACTACATCACGGCGGTGAAGGGAAACAAGCTCTTAAAGGAGCAAGTGCCATTTGTATTATTAAAGAAATTCGGAAAAACCCTAACAGGGGGAGTGTTCGTTGATTTCCCAATACACACGCAAGTGTACGTGGTCGACAAGTAATATAGGATTTTAAGTCCAGATATCGTACCCACAGGGACTTGTGATTAACTATCAACTAAACTAAACTCAAACAAATATTT